>JBBMKC010254539.1:0-10166 GCA_037834085.1 Bipalium vagum | reverse complement strand
TGCTGAAATTGAAGGCCCAGATCAGATTAAACATAGTACAGCAAGACGGTGGTTTGCCAAGTTTAATTCTGGTGATAGCAGCCTCAAACGCCAAGCAGGTTCGGGAAGATCCGCAACATTAGAAGATGACGCTTTACAAAGTTATGTTGAATCTGATTCGTTAATATTAAATATTTTGTTATTTAAATATTTTATTGATCAATTTTGTTCGCTGTTAGATTATCAATTGTTACATTATTAGCATTATAGCATGATAGTAGTATTGATTCCCACAAAATATCTGAATTCAATTGTCATTTATAGACCAAATTTATTTCTAGAAAAGTTGTTGTGACATTAATAAAGGATTTGGCTAAGATAAGAGCACAACCACATCCTAATGAGATGTACAGCAAAGATCTGGTTAACAGTCTTTCAAAGATTACACATTTTTAAAAATTTGATATACAACAAATATTATTTATACAGGGTATTTTTAAAGTAACCCGACGATTTTAATTTTCTAATTAATACTTTTATCAAGGTATTTTTTGAGAATACTTTCTCCAGCGAATACAAGAGAGATTGTCATTTATTATGCAGAAAAGAAAATGTACATCACTGAGTAAGATACAAATATAAGGAAGCACATAATTAAAATAACAATGATAAAGCAATTTTCTATATTTATAACATTTTCAATATGATGTCCTTCTTGTTGAATGCACGCATGCAATCGAGTCTCAAAATTAAGAAACGCATTCTGAAGCATATCACAAGAAACGCAATCTATTTTTATTGTTGAGTTTTTATCATAATATGGGAATGGTTAGAGGGTGATTTAAACAATTTTCCTGGTGATTTCCTAGGTGATTTTCTGTTTTATTTGTTATAAGCATATCACTGAAAATTTCGTGCAGTAAATTTTTTCTGAAATGTATTTCCAATTCAGTTAACTGGTTTTGTTTTAATTGATTAAAAAAATTATTCTGACAAAAAATTTAAATTTATAAATATTTATTATAGGTATTCGCCAATGAAACTCATCCACAACCAATTAAAAATAAATTGAGACCTATTTATCAATTTTATATCGATTTATTATTAGTTTTTCTGGTAACAATTAAAAATAACGGATTTTATTATTATACTGGTTGATTTATTTATTTTTCATTTTTTCTTAATACAGTAAACCATCATCGATTTAAAAAATTCGAAATCGATTTTCTTTAAGATATTGAATCAATCTAAAACTTACAATATATTATCGACGGATTATTGATGAAATAATTAATAATAATATTGTTATTATCTTTGTCTTTTAGTTATACCCGAAAAAATATTAATAACCGATGAGACCGTTAAAAATCTTTTCAGAGTTCGGTTTTGTAATAGCGGTTAGTATCATTATTTTAAGGATATTTGCCTTGCTTTGAACAGGAATTTCCTTTCTGGTTCACTTGTCGCGATATCTTTCTCGAATGAATAGATGTAACAAGAACATGCACATGTGCTTTACATGTTATCGCAATAACCTTTATCATTCTGATCGGGCATATTTTCCATGGACAAGCCTAAATTGTTCATCTGCAAATTATTTTTCACACCACCCTTTGGGGTTTCATTAGCATTTGAAATGTCAGAGATGTTAATAATAATTGAGATGTTAATCAATAATAATGTGCTAATAATCAATAATAATAAGAGTGGAAGTAAATGTAGGAAATCCGAGTAAAATATGTAATTTAGTGATGAAATTATTTTGAATAAATATAAAAAGTTACCGTTCTCTCTGGTAATTATCAATGCTTTTCGCAAAGAGTCGATCTGTTGTCTCATATTCATCGTTGTTTCAGAATACTCAGCAATCTGCTCCTTCAGCCACTGAGTCTGACTGACCAGAGTGTCTCTTTCAGATTTTGTCGAATCTAACAAACGCCTGATTCTGTCCAATTCACTGTTCAGCTCGTTCTTTTCTTTCAGACTGCGCATCTTCTCCTCCAAATGGCACTGGAGACGATCGTTGCTTTCCGATAACAATTTGCTCACCTGCACATATGGAACAACAAAATCGCTTTTTATGGATATCAATCAATATGTTCAATTGATCATATTCTTTTACAATATTTTTGCTTTTATTCATTTTATTTATTTCATTGGTTAATTAATATCTATTTATTAGTTCAAATTATTTTATTTTTTTAATCTAACGGTTTTAATTGTTTAAATGGGGCAGATCAATATTAACTGAACAAATTGTATTTAGAATTGTTTTTTTATTGCTTAAATTTTATTAATTATTTTTCCAATTAATGTTATTGTTTTTAATGTGATGATTTTAATTGATTACATTGTGTAAATTAATATATTTAAATTTATTTTTCATTGAATTTAATTGGTTGTTCCATTCTTAGTCTTAGACCAATGAAGTCTGTGGCTTGAAAAGAAATGCAAGTGTCAATATTTTCGGAGCTTTAAGCAAAATAAAAGCTTTTCTGACCCCTTTTATAATGTTGTTCTGTATATTAAAATAATTAATGAATTTCTAAATTATTTTTATGGATTTTTCTAGTTTTTAGTAAAAATTAATTCCTTAATTTAATTTCAATAACTTCTTGAAAAAATATTTATAGGTAAATTTTTGTGCTTATCTAAAATTTTTTTGTAATCTATCTATATTTTTATATATTTATAATAATAATAATAATAATAATTATTATTATTTCTGAGAGAAAAATTTTTTCACTAATTGGAATTTAAAAGAATAAATTAAGAATAGGTTCACAGAATGAAGCAAGCAAAATTAAATAATTTTTTTAAAAAGATTTTTATCTTGATTTTTTTAATTAAAAAAATATTTATTTTTCAGAGATGATTGATTAAGTTTTTAAAAATTAAAGAAATTAGTTTGATTAATCTTAAAGATAAAAATCGAAACCTGTATCAAAGTGTAATAAAATAAATGAGATTGTTTATTATCGATTTTTTTAATAAAGTTGTATAAACTTAATATTAAAAATTACAAAAATAATGGATGTCTTATAGGGATAATCGAGTTAAATCCGGAACATTTTCAAAGTTATATTAAAAGAAGATTATTTGAGTAATTACCATAATTATTTCTGTTTAATTAAGCTAATTTATCAATAAAATAGATTAATCAATTTTGAATTATTTAATAATGGATTCAGAATGTTAAGATATCGAATTAATCATGCACATAGAAAAAGCATTGATTTTATCGATAATATAAAATAGCCAAAATGTAGCACAAATAATAATATATTTTTAAAAAATTTATTTAATAACAATAAAAAAATATTTTAAAAAAATCAATAAAAATAATAATAGATAATAAAACTTACAGTTGCTGTCAACCTTGTATTGTGCTCTTCATTAAGCTTGTCCCGCTGTGCTGCTCGACAAAGTTCTCCTTCGGCCTCCGCGATTCGAGACTCCAATTGATCAATTTTATCTTCCGCAATGCTCAACATAAGTTCATTGGCCGCCACCAGGTTGTCTTTCTTCTTCATGGCCACTCGATTCATCTGGCTGTCGATATTGTCCTCATCCTGATCTGTAAGATCCGACTGATTTCCACCACGACGTTTCTGTGCCATGGTGGCCGCAGCTGAGGTTATTTCTGATTCCAGTCCTACATTGCCAGTACTTTTACACCGGATCAACTGTGATTCTGTTTGTTCGAGTCGAATTTTCAATTGATTTAATTTCTCTTCCATCTATGATATCCATCATTAATTCAGATATTATCATTTTACATATAGAGAAAAATTCAATAATTTAATAATAGGATATTTTTAGTGAAATCAAAAAATAGCGACTGAAAATCGTCCTCAACTTAGATCTTTATTACACTAATTATAAAAAATAACTTTTTAATTTTAATATTTTGTAAAAAAATTTTTAAGAAAATATTTTTTCAAAAAAAAAATCCATAATGTCACATTTCTTAAAATAAACTAATAGTATGAATTTAAACTCTTAGTTGTTATCCTTCCATCACTAATAGTTGGTGTTAACGATGAAAGAAAAATAATCAGTTCAACAATAACCAATTTCTATTATTTGAATTGAATGGATTAGCTAATCTCGTAACCAATCTCAAACAAAAAAATGTAAACACAGCACGAATATAAATCAATAACAATTAAAAATTAATCGACAGTGAATCAATTTATAAATAGCAAAATAAGGAATCTTTATCCGAACATTAAAATTCAATCAACCCTTGAACCGCCAGTTAAGATCCTAATTATTATTCTTATTATTACCATTCTTCCGACTATCCTTGCTGTTCTTTCTCCAATTCATTACGGAAGTACCATTGGGCGAACCCAAAAAATTAAATGAGTAAGGATCAACACTATCTACATTGGAAAAATTGATAAGATTTTCATCAATTTTAATAAAATAAATATAAATATTAAATATATTGATTTTTAAATGTTAATATTGACATTAATTCTAAATATCAATTTAAATTATCAATTACTTTTAAATTAACAAAAGACACTTACGATACTTATTAAATTAAAATCATTATAAGAAAATAAAATAATAATAATATTATTATTATTCTTATATTTATTATATTTTTAATATTATTATAACTCACTTGTATCACATTATGGTTGGTATAATATTAATTATTGTCAAAATTATTTTTAATATTTTAATAAATATTTTATTAATTTATTAGATTAAAATTAAAAAATAAAATAACATTAAAATAAATAAAAAAAAAATAATTAAAAAAATTATTTTAATAATTCAGTGTTAAAATATAATGATAATAATTTCAACTTAAAACGATCAATTTTAATTTTTGAATTCGATAAGTGAAATTGATACAGCAAAATAACAAATCAATTAATTTTCACGGATTAAATAAGAATTATTTAATTTAAATTTTTAGGAAATTCGATAAACATGTATATGTATATGTAAAGTTGCGATGGTTGGCCAACGAAGTTGTGGTTCCGTTGCAAAGAGATAAAAACAAAAATGTCTGGTTTGGTAATAATATTTTTGGTGGTTTTTTTATAATATTTTTTTGTTCCCGTCTCTTCCTCCCAATATTATTATTTATGTGGATTTCTTGAGAAAAGATAAAATGATGAATTAAATTTTATAAATATTTAACAATAAAGAATTGGGCTACGCTTTTTCTACCGGGACCTCTCTCCATTTAGGCTATAACAAGCGCGTTTACGCTTAATTATCGTTTTACAACCCATTTTAATTGCTCTATAGTTCAATTTGATAATCCAGTATCTTTTTCCATATCTGTGAGAAGATGGGGAAAGCATAAAATAAATTTGTGTGGGTCTTGACAAATGTGAAAATTCCACCAGAAACAGACACGAGTCAAGAGAGGAAAAAGAATTATATATATGTTATATTGATCAGATCGTTAATTCGAGACAGCGAAGATAAATCTCATACATATTGACTCTTTTCTTGTAAAATAGTATTTTTCCATTTTCAGTTCACATTGATCCAATCTTTTATGGTCATTGCAATTTGTTCTCGACGTCAAGAAACTTAAGAAAGTGATCGCATCGGCTGGCTTTCTAAGGAGAAATTATCCCAATTACTACCGGTCCCAAAATTCTGGTTTGGCTTATTGTCAATTATATAAGAGTAAATATTAATCTGTTCCCGAACACAGTTGCAAATCAATTTCTGCTCACAGTAATTAAGTTGAGAATATTTTCCTATGGAAAGAGCAACCACAACTATCAAGACATTACTCCAATGAATAGAGCAGTATTTTTATGATTGTCACAGAGAATAATAAAGTACTGATAATTATAATTAATAATGAAGATAATAATAATATTATTAAAATAATATTTTTGTAAAAAGATAAGCATTAATATTTTAATCATAGTGACCGAAAATATAATCAAGAAAAAATAACCGCAAAAATCCAATAAAATTATTATTATTATAAATAATAGTAAAATCTTTATTAAGTGTTATTTGAAAAATTATCGATTTATTAATAAATACACAAAAGAATTTCGATATTAAAAAAATAAAAAATGCAGCATTAAAAATAATTTCAGTTACCAATAAAAGCAAGGATAAAAATATAAGCGCATCCAACGTGCTTAGTGATGCGTAGACATAAAACTCACCACCTCAATGCACCATGAGCTTCAAACGTTTTGATATTGGATTTGCAGCAAAGTTTTTTTGATTTTGTTGTAAATGTTCTAAGACTCACTCCTCGATGATTTTTTAAAAATGTATCATTTTCTCGAGAAAATTGACCTGGATTTTCAATATAATTTATTTTATAAAGTTTTGTACAGACACATAATGTTCTGAACTCGCAGGTGTTCTTACCTGGTTCTGGTGAAAATGAATTTAGCGACAGGAACAAGAATAAAAACCATCTCTTGTGCTTAACAGTTTTGTAAACGATCAACTTTTCATCGCCTGATTTTATTTTTCGTTGTAAAAATGCATTATCCTCGTTCCGTTTCCACAATAAATTGCAAACAGATATGTGATCATTAAGGTCTTTATTGATTTTAACATTAATAATAATAATTATTATTTTTATTTACCTTTTTTATTGATTTCAATGTGATTTTATTTTCAGTCTTGAATTATAAATTATTTTATCGATTTATTGATAACTATTATAAAATTATTTAATGTTTAAAAATTATTGATAATTATTTTTTATTTTATCGATTATGAACTTAATGATTTAAATAAACGTTGATCAGATTTCAATATTTGCTCACATCGAATCTTGTTATAAAAATGTGCAAAATGGATATTTGAATAGGAGATTATTTTTCAGAAAATATTATTGACCTGTTTAAATTCCGTCTTTTTCATTGCCAATTCCGATTTTGCTTTGTCACTGTCTTCTAAAGCCTGACATATTTCCTTTTGGCCCAACTGATATCGCTTTTCCAAAGTAGCGATACGCTCTTCTTGATCTCCGCGCTGGGCTTCAGACTCGTTCAGCTGCTGCTGAGTTGTTTCCAGCTATCAAAGCAAGTAAAACAATGATAATCATAGGAAATTAGGTAAATGCAACATAGAACAAGATAAAATCAATTTCTCGCAATGTAAAAGTAAAATAAAAAATAAATAACCACAAAATATTGATTTTGTGGTTATTCATTTAAAAATCGTTATTAATAAAAAATAAAATTGATTATAATTTGAAAATAAAATAATATTACAAGATTACAAGATAACAGTATACAACCTCGGCAAAAGATTTAAGGTAGATCATGACGCGGACAATATGAATGCAAAAAGAAAAAACCACGTCAAACGTTCTGACTCATGAAAGAATGAAACTTTCATGGCAGATATCAAAGAGAAAGCTGATGCTTATTATTATTATCCACTAATCTCGCCAAGGAAATGAATGTGGTCAAGTTAACGATTAGTGTAGCTATAAAACAAGATATGTGCTACCAATCTTATGTTCGCCGACGTCGACAACTGTTAACAGAAAAACTGAAGTCTAGAAAAAGAAAAAATATATATAGAAAAAAATAAAAAATTTAAATCTGCTCACAACTTTCTGAGGCTGAGGGTATTATCCACCATGAGAAAAATCAAATAATGATCGTTACAGATATTTTTTCGAAAAATCAATATATTGTATTAGGTGTAAAACTATGAATACGGATTTTTTTAAAAATGATAATAAAAATTTTGTTTGCATCTATATCTAAATTATATTGAATTGATTGATATTGACAAAAATATCATATAATTAATAATATCACGAGACAGTTGTTTTAATATTCTTTGTTTAAATATTATAGCGATTCAAAATGTCAATATTCATCCCAAATAAACGACATTTGTGGGAAGTAATTCTACATTACTTTATTACCAAGAAAACTGCAGTGGAAACGTACCGCTTACTTCGAGATACCTATGGAGAACATAGCTCTTTCGATGACCACATGTAAAGATTGGGAAGCCACAAAAACAATGTGAAGATAGAGATTTGAGAAGGGTTTTGGACGAAGACCCATGCCAAACACAATCTGATCTGGCTGTCGCATTAAATGTGACTCAAAAATGCATTTCAAAACGTCTGGCAGCTTTAGGAATTATTCGAAAATTAGAAATTTGGATCCACATGAATTGACAAAAAGATGCATTGAACGGCGAAAAACAATTTGTGATGTCCTTCTTCAGAGACAGAAAAGGAAAAGTTTTTTGCATCGAATTATCACAGGAGACGAAAAATGGATTCGTTATGACAATCCGAAACGCAAAGCAGCTTGGGTGATGCTAGGTGATCCCGGTCCATCAACACCGAAACAAAATGTGCACGGTTTGAAAGTTATGTTGTGTATCTGGTGGGATCAGAAAGGAGTGATCTATTATGAATTTTCAAAATCTTCTCAAACACTTACTGGTGAACTTTATCGATCACAATTAATTCGTTTGAAGAACGCTTTGAATGAAAAACGACCGGAATAGGTGATTAGACACGAAAAGATAATTTTACAACATCATAACGCAAGACCACACGTTAATTCAGCTGTAAATAATTATTTAGAAGGTACAAAGCACTTTCCGGAGAGCGGTTCAGTTCCCTTGAAGACCTCCAAAATTGGATTGACAGCTGGATTTCATTAAAAGAGCCAGATTTCTTCTTTCATGGAATTCATTCGTTACCTGAAAGGTGGGCAAAGGTTGTAGCTTCCAATGGAACTTATTTTCAATAAATGTTTTTAAATAAAATTTGTTATAAATGTCTTTGTTTTTTTTTAAAAAAAAGCCGGAGTCATATTTGTACACCTAATAATAATTGTCACAAATAAGCACCCAAATAACTATTTTAAGACTTCTTTGAAAGACTCAATGATCGTATTGGTTTAATGATTAAAAAATCCATAAATGTGAAAAAACGAACCTGTTCCAAAGTTTTCTTCAGTTCCTTTTGAGTATTGACCAACCCATCATCCAATTCACGAATCCGAGTCGTTTTCTCAATTATTTCCTTTCGAATGGATAAAAGTTCCGAGTTTTGCTGATCGATCAGATCCTGCAATGCTGTGATTTGCTGCTGAGTGACAGCTGTGGCGACCTTTTCCAGCTTGATCAGATCGTCGTGAGAATGGCCGTGCAGAATGCTGGAATGCTTAAAAAATGCCAAATGTTCCGAGCTGCTAGAATTGCTGAGACTAACACAGTTGCCGATATTCACCCCGGTGTTGCTATTGATTGGCATATTGACATAGTCACTGGTCTGCATATCGACACCAAGTGTGGACATATTCTTCAGGGAATCATTACCGTTCACTGATGACAGATTTAAGGGTTCTGCATGATAGAAACATCAATTGATTAATATAACAATAATAATTATTGATAATATATAATTATGATTTTCTTACTAAAATTGATCTTGTTATTATTTATTGAAATTTATTAATGACGAAGTCTTTTTTTATTTATGTGCAGGTGTAACAAGTAATACCATTAATTATATAAAGCGTATTCATTTACACACACAGGAAAGAAGATGTTGTTGGTACACCCTTATTTACACTATATAAATCATAAATCTAGTCTTTAACACAATCTCCATGGCATTCTAAACTCGCATGGCACCTTCTAATCCAACAGGTAAATCATTTAGGGAAAAAATATTGAGGACAATTTTAGACTCATGATTTCAAAGTCCTTTTCAGCTCCTTTAGGTTGTCGAATCATTGGCTGCGCAAATAGTCTTTCATAGGCCCGAACAAATGAAAGATATATGGAGCTAAATGAGCACCACTACATTTTGCCAATAACATGGTTTGTCAAAATAATGAAGCATTGTCATGAAGAATTTGGACGGAGTTAACATTCTTTCTGTTTAGCACTCTTCCTAATACTATCCACAACCTTATGCAAAATATAACAATAGGACTTGTCGTTTATGGCGTTGTCTTGTTCCACGAAGTCATCAAAAATTAAATCGTCTTTATCCAAAAAAAATGTCATAATCCTTTTACTCGATCTTTTTATTTTCCAAAGTTTTGTTCGGTGAAAAAGGATGCAACCCGTTAACCAATTGCCTTTTACTGTCTGGGTCTTACAAATACAAGGTTCGGTCAATAAGTAATACACAATAATCCAAAATAAATCAAACGATGTAATTTATCAGTTTAATAATA
>JBBMKC010254528.1:0-10166 GCA_037834085.1 Bipalium vagum | reverse complement strand
ATATAGGACATTTATTAATTAATTTTAATTGATTAATTTTACTTTTAATTAATTAATCGAAAATCTATAGTATAGATAAAATATTGTCATATAAAATTGATATAAAATGAATACATTGAAACAATTAATGCTAAAATAATAAAAAATACAAAATAGTACATAAAAGTAAATGACTTTGAATCAGTTCAAATACTTTTCCTAAATATTATTAAAAAATATTAGAATGACAAAAATCTTAATTTGCAATTTGAGATTAACTGAAAATTAAGTGACATCCTAAACAATGCCAAATTTCAAATCGAAATAAAATAATTGAAAAATATGAAATGGCAATCATCTGAGAATATATTACTTGATAATTTCTATGTCGAAAGGAAGCTAATTTTCACACCAGTAATTTATATAATTATTTAGTATTTAATTAAATTATGGTTTTTGGACAATGCACCTTCTTCGAGTTACATTGTTGAATAACTTAGTTTTGCTAAAAATGCTAAAGTATGGATTATATCTGAAAGGTAGATCATCAAATTACCAAATCATTATATTTTTAAATATGATGCTATCGATAAAGTATTAAATTAAAATCAAGTAAAATGAGTAAAATTAAAAAACAGTTTATTTTTTGTTATTTTTTAATACACATCTGTAGATATTGTGGTTCTAGAACTAACGATAATTGGTAAAACTTATTTTACATTTATTAGATGTGTTAAATATTTCAATTCGTTCTTAAGTCAATTAATGACCAACCTTTACAATATATTATTGATTATTTTTTTAATATAACTTCAGATTTATTTATTTTTTAGTCATGAAATAACTTAATAATATTTTGGTAATAAAATTTTGATATTTAACTCCATTAAAAATGTCTAAATTGAAATCGAAAAAAAAATTTCCAGAAAGGGCTCATTTTCTGCTTCCATGTGAAAATGACAGCAGCTGAAGATATTTGAATGCTTATCATGAGATTGCATCAAATAATAAATCATACAAAGAGTGGTTTAAACGTTTCAAGATGGCTGATTCCAGTGTTAATGACAATAGTCGGTCATGTCAGAAAAAAAGTTTGAGAAAGATGAATTATAGATCTTAATCGATAAAGACCTCACAACATGAGCTCGCGTAATTGTTAATGGAGATAAAAAAAAATTGTGTACGTTTGGCAGCCAAGGGAAAGATTTATAAAAAAGGAAGATGATTACCATATGACCTGAAAGAAAGTGAAAATGAGAGACGGAAAACAATGTTTGAAATCTTGATTGTAAAAAAAGAAAAATGCTTTTGCATCACATTTTGACTAGAGCCGAAAACTGGATATACGTCCATAACACTAAACGAAGGAAATCAATATCTGACTCAATCGTCAAAATTGACATCAAATCGGGATATTTACTGCAAGAAATTGGTGGGGCCAGAAGGGTGTAGTAAATCACAAGTTGTTAAAAGAAATCCAAACCGTCATTGGTAAACCTCGCAAACAGCAATTGATAGATTTAAACAAGAGTTTGGAAAATAAACGATCAAAATAAGGAAAGAGACAGGAAAAAGTTATCTTTCAAAATGATTATGCCCGATCACATGTTGCAAACGTTATGAAGGTAAATATGGATGATCCTGTTTGGGATGTTGTCACTGGACATTGATTCGAGATATGGCACACGAGGATTTGCAGCAGCCCTTCAATAATTTCTCTTTAATAATTATTTAGGAAAATAATAAAATAATTAATTAATAGAATAAATTAAGTAAAAAAAATAAAGTTAATTATGAAAAAGAACTATAAGAAATAATTTTCATTCAATTTTGGCTTACTTACGGATCTTTTATCTTACCGTGATTTAGTTTACCTACCAATCCATCATGAAGATTCTGCCAATAATTTAGGAAGATTTTAAAACTAGTTTTTAGAATATTGAAGATTTTTAAAGAAATATCTCTTCGTTAGTTTTAAAAGTATTGCCTAAAAATAAAAATTATATTTCAAAATGTTTTTTCCATCAGTAAAGATTTGCACTAAATCAGTCTTTAAGTACATTTTTCATATACATGTATTACATATTATGTATGTATTGATATTATGTATTACTTAAAAATATTCGACCGCCAACCAAACAATTTATTTATTACATTTTATAAAAGGAATACCTGTAACTGTTAAATGAAAAATGAACTTCTGTATTGTTTATATGTATAAAAAATGAGTTAAATAATTCTATAAAAGTCTTGAAATATAATTTTAACATTTATAAGTGGAATAGTCCATCTATTCTGCAAATGCCTTGTTTCAGAGATTTTTATATATTGTGACCAATGTTATAATAGCACAACAGTGATAGTTGAATATACAAAGTACAAAGTATTATTAAATATTCTTTACTTTTTCTTTATAGTTTTAATAAAAGGAGAAATGTCAACAAAAATCTCCTTGACAAGACAATCTTGATTTATGTTTCTCTATCTCCTCTTCTATGATAATAACTGTGACATGAGATACTTGATTAAACAAAAATAGGTCAGTTAATATAACGATTACTGATTTTATATGTTATTTATTATTGATAGAAATTCTACTTCTCAGGACTTTCTACAAATTTCAACAAAACTTTCAAGAAGCTACTGAAATAATATCTGCCTTCAATTTTAATTAAAAAAGTACGTATTGACAGCTTTAGGAAAAGAGGTGGCTTGGGAAAACATAGTACTGTTATTATTTATTATAGATAGAGAGTAGGTTGCAGATAGTCCTTCAAGATTAATTTACAAATTAAAAAAGCAGTAAATTAATCTATTTAACGAATAATTTTATTATTCGACATTTTAGCAAATTTGATATTGCATAATTATAACTTCAGTAATATAAGTAAATAATATTTTATTATTATTATTATTTACAATATTATTTATTATTTGTCCCCCTCTCATATCATTAAATATTATTTATTGTTTTCATATGAAAAGTAATAAAGAAACAAATATTGTGTTGATGAATAAGTCTCATCGGTTTGTTTAAATTCATTAAACGTACCACAATCAATAATATAAATTTTAAAATTATTAATATTTATTTTTGGTAAATATTAATTTTTAATAGTTAAGTAAGTTTATCCGATCTCTCTTTAAAAATAATTTTAATTTACCAAATTCAAATTGATTGCCAGGTTGAAAAAATGAGCATTTCAGACATTATTGTTCGAGTATATTTAAGAATCAAAACATACAAATGCTAGTAAGGTATATTCTCAGTTTATAAGAAAAATGCTATCAGAAGAAGTATGTCTCAAATCAGGTTTCCAGATTCATAAAGCACAATTTTGAATTGGGTAGTGTACTACATAGTAAAAGAAGATCTGATGTCAATGAAGATTACCCAAATTAATTATTGCATGAAAATTCGCGTCAAAGGACTCGCGAATAGGTAGATAAAATAGATATAACGATCATTGTTTGACATTTGCATAAAATGAGAGAGATACTAAATATTGGTCTTAGGGTACCTCACGTTTTGAATGAGTATAATAAACATCAGAGTTTTCATTGCAACCAGTCTTTGTTTTCATGCATCATAACCGGTGATGAAAAATGGTCCCTTTACATTACCTTAAGATAAGAAAAATTAGTTAAATTCATAGCGCAGCCAATTAATAAAATTAGAGAAAATAAAAGATATTATAAAATAGAAATCTTGTTAGATTTAAAATTTGCCATAATGCAGAATAAAAAGTGTTTTGGTTTGAAAGAATTTAAATAAATACGAAAATATGAATTTGCTGAATCCACTGGTACGTGTATCTATACTAAATCTTAATAGAATAACAATAAAAAATTTCATAATATTCGACATATGAAACGTTGTTCAAAAATTTAGTTCAACCGTTTGATGACATTTTAAAAAAACAAAAAATTGTCTACGATAATTTTAAGGAATTGCTTAAAATTTTTCTTATTTTTCGGAAAATTCAATATAAAAATAAAAATACATAGTCTATACAAGTTAAGAGATTTTAGTTCTCTTTGGAAAAAAATTTAAATTATTTTTCTGTTATAAACCATAATAATAGTAATAATTTTAATAATAATAATAATCATAGTAATTATAATAGTAATAATAATAATACATATAATCGATTTCTAATTTAGTATTAAATCTAATCAGTTTCGTATACCAAGATAAAAGTTATTTTTAATTACATAACTGTACTTTGATCAATCTCAAATATCTTAATGATGCTTAAGCAAAATAAACAAATAAAAATACATTAGTGAGATTTTTTTTCAATTTTACGAATAATTTCTCATTGGATATTATTTCGTCCAATAAATAAAATATTTAATTTTTAGACAATTTATGAAGAATTTCGAAAACTTCATCATCGACTTGTTTCAGTTGAAAGACAAAATCAAATTATGGCAGACCTTATCCATTTACATTGTCACAATTCAACCAGGGGTATCTTAAGCGGTCCAATTATTAATTCTGATTCCAGTAGAGGTATAATGTCAATGCAAGAAAGTACTGAAGCTGCATCATCATCCTTTTCTCCTCTTTCTTCAGACAGAGAAGCGGAAAAAATCATTGTGGTAAATATTATAATATTTTTAAAATGTTTTCAAATAAAATAAATGTAAATATAAATATATATATGTAAATCTATTTAAACAAATGAATCTGTAATTATTTTCACAACTTGCTAAGTGTTTTGATACAATAAAATCTTTTAAATTTAAATTTCTTTTTAATTGGAGCTCCTTTATAGTAATTTAGGAATTAATTGCTTGACAGTACAAGGTTCACGAATAGTATTAAATTTCCATTAAGTAGACACTTTCACTTAATACTAACTAATCAATTGTTCCCAATTTTCATATTGTTGCATTAAACAAGTCACTAAATTATATTTCCTCAAAAAATCAGAATTTTATTAAATCAAATGTAACCGTAAAGATTTTGAAAAATATTGTTGAATGAAATCAACCATAATTCTAAACATCAACGTTTCATTCAATTTCACGTCTTTATTTCATAGTGATTTTAAGAGGACAGCTACACAACTTTATAATAATAAATGTATTATTATCATTATTAACTATTTACTACATTTTTGCCCTAAACTGTCAACTTTTCAATATTTTTCCATATTGTTACATAATTGTCCTCTAGAGTTTGTATAGAATCGCAATTTCTATATTTTAATATTTTTTAATATTCTTTCAAAAAAATTTCCAATCAAATCTTTACATAAAGATTATGATTTCTGTTGTTCTGAATAAAAATTAATATTTTACTTTCAAAAACTTAATCATCGACCTGTTTAGCAGAAAAGTTTTCTGTAACAAATTGAAATATGAGATGATAATAATGTTAAATAATTCGATAACAATAAAAAAAATACTTAATTATTACATAAAAGAGAAATAAATGACATTCATAAATGCAATATTATTTTTTCTAAATCATTGTACTCATAAAACTTTGACAATTGTAGAATTCTTCCAACATTGACTGGCAGTTCACTGATCAATATGACAGTCTCTTCTTATGCGATACCTTAAATAAAGTGAGTTTTTAATGAAGTGTTTATTTTATTATTTATTAGTAATTCTGAGCTAATTTAATTATTTGATATTGAAAACGAAAAAATATTTATATTCTATCATTAAATTATTAATAATATTATCAACTTAAAGTTAAATAATAATAATAATAAAATATTAATAATAATATTATTATTAATAATAGAAGTAATTTTATTCCAGGAATAACAAGATCATTTAATCAATTTTTCAAAAAGATTTATTGTTTTACAATATTCAATATTAATATTGAATATTATATAAATTCAGGGATGTGTGGATAAATTTAATGTATTTTTATTTTCGTAAATTTAATTTTTCATTTTAAAATTGAGGTCCTGGTGTTTTTTATGACTTCATTAAATTTCATTTTTTTTCAGTCTTTTACCTGAGTATTCAAGTGAGTTAAAAAGAGTTTAAAATTGTAAGAATAAGAATTTTAAAAGATATTCATATTAAATTTTTTTAATTCTTAAATTTTGATGTATTTTCCGTAGAGTCAAACCTTGTTATTAATAAATATTAAAAACGTCTAAATAAAAAAAGTTAAGTTAGTTCATAAAATATATCTTTAACGCAGGCTGTAAAATACGTTATATACATATTTTCCGTCTGCGGTTTTGCCTGATCATTTAGAAGATTTACTTTGATTTGTTTATCATATCTTTTTTCTTTCATAATGTCGTTTACAAAAAGCAATTGAATCATGTACAGGTGCTTGTCAATTGTCTAGCTCTTCTTGATAGTATGAGACTGACCAAATTCCACTAAATAGGAATCATAACTCGGATGCAAATCTTGTTTAATTCAATGAATTGCTCTGCAAGCATAAACCGACCACTCCTTACTGTGGACCAAATTTTTGCACTAAAACCTTTTCTAGTCTCACCCTTTCTTTGAGCCGTGTGATGTTCGGTGTCTGGGAAAATTTTGAGCTGCAATTTTTAAATGACTTTCTTCGATTTTTTCGTTCAGCCGATATGGCTTACAAGCACCGAAATTTTGACTATAGATCAGTTTATTTGACAGTTTTGCCAAAAGACTGTCATTGAATTGCTGTTTACCTTTTGAGACAAATCTCTGTATTTTGACGGCAGTCAATTGGTAATCATCAAAATTGGATGACAGACAGGTTTGTGGAGTGTCTTGAAGTTTGGATCTGCCATTTTTGAATTTCTCGTACCAATCTTTTGCAGTAGTACAGACTACGTGTTTTAGTCTGCACGTTTTTTTCCACAATTATTATAAATTATCCTAGATTGTTTCTGCAGCTTTCTGATCTCAATTACCAGAAAATATCAAATAGTAATGATAATAATGATAAATGGCAGAAATGATGAACCTGATCAACTTGTACTTCAAAGCTTTTAAATCTAAATAAAATGAAATGACAAAATGACTACTGTATTTCTACATAGCAGAAAAAGATATTTCGAAAAAATGTATTTGTTATTAAATAAATATGACATCCAAAAACAAAACCATAAAATAATAAAATCACGAAAAATTATGTTACAAGCTAATAAAACAAACAAGTAATGTAAACTTCATTTTTTCAAAAACTAGATATAGAATTCTTTAAGAATTAATAAGAAATTATCGAAGAATTCTATACATGTTTTGCAATAGATTTCTCCGAAAAGCGATAAATTCAAATTTATCTTGGCAAGCTCTAATTAATAAGAATGTAATTATCATCTTTAAGAGCTGTCCTACATTCACTGAAGCGAACCTGGTTAAATCACGTTTTTTGAAATTCACGGGTGTGGTAAACTTTTGTGACCATATTCTGTTCGTTTTCATTTATATATATTATTGGTTTTTTTTCAAAGATTTCTCCATATCCTCTACAATTATTACAGATTTTATTACCTTACGAAAGTTATATACCACAGACAGATTTAAGCAATATTTGAATTTTTTCTATGAATTTCTCTTTTAATGCAAAAATTAATGGTACTAATGATATGTACAATTCAAAGGGATACTTTATATTTGCAAGATTTCATAACTCAACAAACAAATTCTCCGTTTTTACATATTTTTGTCAGGAATTCAATATTGACTTTAACTTTAACACTTCTCTTTTAAAATATATAGTATATATAGAAAAAGTTGTCAATTTAAATAAATAAATCAAAGTTCTTATTGTCTTTCTCAAGCCTTTCTCAGAATCAATTTATAATAGAAGATCACCAGGAATCCACCAAGTCCGATGTTTCAGAACTTCGTGGTTAAATTTTTTCTTTATTCTTTATCTAATTTCCAAGATTATTATGCCTATTTTTATAAAATATTTGACTTTCTGATACAACGAGTTTTGTCAATATAATGAAATGATTAAATCACACTACGGAAATAAGTCAACGGAAATTGATTGTTTTACAATATCTACTGTTTTATTTTATTTTACTTCGATAATGAATGAAGTAATTATTAATTCGAATAAATAATAATAATGATAATAATAAGTTTATTCTCTTTCCGAAATTTTATTTAATACCTCAGTTAGTAAAAATAGCTTTCCTACTTTTTTTATTTTATTATTTTACCGACGAAAGGGTAATGTTCAAATTTTATTACTGGCTTATTTCATTTTATAAATAATTTATTTTTCAATCAGTGGCTTTTTTCATTTACTCAAAATATATCCTATTTATATATCGATTTACATGGAATACGTAATGTGGATGACGTACCCTTAAGCGCTTGCAGAAATAAAATTAAGAAGTCAATGAAATATTCTACATAGATTTTCTACATCCAATACTTATAAACAAACAAATATGTATTATTGAATCTTTTTAAATAATAATAGTTTAATGACATTATTTATAGCGCTTTCTTTAAGAATGTACCAGCAAGTTATTCATTTCTTCGTTCTCAGGAGGACAAAAAAGAATTACATTATTTGTCAGCTACACAAAGCATTTTAAAATGAAGCTCCATGCAAGGCTACCATTCATAATTGGATCAGAGAATTTTTTTGAGACATTGACAAAGTGTTTGATGAAGAAAGAAGTGAACGTCCATATGAAATTGGCAACAAGAAAATCGAAAAATAAAAAATTTTGTGAAAGTAGAGAGGCAAAATATGTAAGAGACCAATGGAATCAGAAAATTATACAATCAATTGGTTCCACGTTTTTGACCAGAAAATATAGAACTATTCCATGGTTTTAACAGATTTTATAGTAGAATATTATTAGGTTGTTCAAAAAATAATGTTGTTTTTCAATATATAACTTGGAAAGCATATATTTTAATAAAAAAACACATGGCTAATCAAAATAAGATCCATTTCAATCAATACACTTTCGCCAACATGTCACAAGTTTATTTATGCCATTTGCAGCAAAGTCCGTATCTCTGATAGAGATGAAATTCTTGAAGGATTGTTTGGCATCGTCTCGATTTCTGAAACATTTATCCTTCAGAAAATTCTGCAGATGTTTAAAAAAGTGATAATCCGTGGGCGAAAGGTCTAGTGAGTAAGCTGGATGAGGCAGACTTTCGTATCCCAACTGGTTTAAATTTTGTAAGGACGAACGTGCAACATGCGGTCGAGCGTTGTCGTGCAAAAAAATCACTTCCTTTCTATTGACTAACACAGGCTGTTTTTTCTAGAGTTTCAAGTACATCTCGACGATTTGTTGACAGTATTTATCTGCCGTAATGGTTTCACCCGGGTTAAAGAAACGGTGATGGATGAGACCGGCTGCTGACCACCAAAAGGCACCATAACCTCTTTTGATGAAATTTTGGTTTTAAAAAGTTTTGTGGAGCTTGATCATGATCTAACCATTGATCTGAACAATGCTAGTTATCATACATAATCCACTTCTCGTCGCATGTCACGATACGGTCGAGAAAGGGATCAATATTGTTTCGCAAAAGGAGCAAAAACGCCCCTTCAAATCGATGATTTTTTTGATTTTCATTGAGTTTATAGTTCATCGATTTGCTAATTTCCCGCAAGTGATTCCAAATTGGTAAAACAGAAACACTCATTTCTTGAGCAAGTTCTCGAACTGTTGTACAAGGATTTGCCTCCACGAAAGTCTTCAAGTTGTTGTTTTCCATCATCGTCTTTCGCCCACGACCCTCATCAACTTCAAGCGTCTCGTCACCATTAAGAAATTTTTTGAACCAGCGTTGAAGCATCCGCTCGTTAGCTGTTCCTTCGTCGAATGCATTGTTAATATTACAACTGTCTTCTACTGCATTATAGCCCAGTTTATATTCATATTAAAAAATTGGCCGTAATTGTTTCTTTTCCATTTTAAGTTCTTTGTTAATTAAATATATTATTTTAACTTTATATAAAAAATCAATATTACCAAAATGTAGATTGAAATCTCCGCTTTAAAATGATATATAATTTAAGTAGTAAAACAAAAGACAAATTGTTAAATTAACGTTAAATAAATGGCTTCATGAAAAACGACATTATTTTTTGAACAACCTAATATAAAGGATGATGAGACGCCATTGCATCTGTACCAACTATATCTGTTTTTAATAATAATAATAATAATAATAATAATAATAATAATAATAATAATAATAATAATAATAATAATAATAAT
>JBBMKC010254517.1:0-10166 GCA_037834085.1 Bipalium vagum | reverse complement strand
ATAATAATAATAATAATAATAATCTAAAATATTCATTAATACTTTAACACATTCCAACTGATCATTCTGTTCCGTTCAATTATATTATGCAGAAGAGTAGTTCGTTTTCCATTTTACACATTCAAGACCAAGATTAAAGAGAGAAAAACATGAACGTCTCCTCGATTCACAAATCGAAAAAGTTGTCTTTAAATGTCGAATTGTAACATGAATATCTGGAGTTTTGGAAATTATCCTGTGACATCTTTATACGCACGTTCAGGTCTTTTGAATGCTTCCTGGTATTGAGTCGATTGAGCGCGGATGGAGATGAACTGGACTGAGCCAAACCGAATTGCGAATCTCTGATCAAACTGAAACAGATCGTACTTTAATATTGGTTTTGTTTCCATTTGTGAAGCTCAATCTTGTAAATCGTTATCCCAAGAATAAATGTATTGATTAATGATCAATAATTTCATTTATAAAGAAAGGAAAATCGTTAAATGGCAGAGAGAATTATAACTGATAATATCTCTCCTTAGCTTTTTGAAAGAAATTCTAACATTTTCAATTGTCGCAAATAACAATACAAAATACCATTTCACGTTTTTCTAAAGATTAAAACAACTATACCTCCCCGTTGTACCTCACACCGAAATGAATGTTGAGACGAGGTTGGCAACTTTGCACATTAGTTATTTTACAGAATTTGGTTTATGTAGAATTTTTGATTATTCTAATGTAAAATACGTATTGAATCCATAATAATGTTCAATGGTTGATATACACATGTCTGTATTCATTGAAAATCATATTGATTAGTTTTATATTTTGAAACAAACTTGAAAATCAATGGTAGTTATACCGTGAATGTCACAAATGTTGTGCCTTATTGTTTGTAGTCTCAAAATTTTTCTGCAACCCTTTTAAAAATCATAAAAAGCAAATCCTCAAAACTACGACAATAACAAAATTGATTTGTAGAAATTCTTTTCAGTGATTATCAATAGAAAATTTTCTCATTATGATGGTCCAAATAGAGTTTCAGATGACCAAATTAAAGCTATTGTCGATTCATATTGTCATGGCTAAAAGCTCAATGTATCATATATTTGTTTCCTGAACTGTTCAAACATGTCTGTTCAAACACTCTAAGAAACTAAATATGTCAGTTTAACATAAGCCGAAAGATCCGTTGAAACGACTTTTCGTCTGTAATTTACCTATAAGGTGTAATGGAAGTCAATTCTTTTGAAATAAATATTTGGTTGAATTTTTAGTTGAAAAAAAAAATTAGATAAGAGAAATGAACCTGTGCAAATAAAACAAGAAATTTGGCAAAAGACCATGTTGTCACGGAATCACTTATAATAATGATTTTAAAACCCATTTAGTTCTATCTTTAGCACATAAATATCAAAAAGTTTAAGGAAATGAAATAATGCTTAAGAGATAATAACAAAAAATAATAATTTTTTTCGAAAAAATATTTTTTCTATGAAAATATCTAATAATGTTTATGTATTGTCCAATAAAAATGCCGTCTTTTGATGTTAAGACTTAAATGAAGCATATCTTTTGTGTATGAAGAGATGTGAAATAATTTGTTACTGTTTTAAAATTTGCATAACCCTTAAAATATAAGTGAGAAATGTTTTCGTATTAATTTGTTTTAATCTACGTTAGCGCAAAATATGACAGTAAAATGATATTTTAGAAATCTTACAATATTATTGGAAAAAAATTATTATCTGAAAAAATTATGTTTAATAGAATAATACAATTTTTTAAAAATATACTTACTCCATTCCATATAAAACTCTATTTTTTATTTCATAAAATAGGTAATCATTGTTATTTGTTTATCTGTATTAAATTGATTTTAGAATTCATAGCTCTTTCAAATGATCATAAAATATTATTTCTTATTCATTATGAGAGGATCCTAATGAAAATGGGAAAGGTCCAGCCAGAATATGATACAGTCGAGCATTTATTCGAGACATTTCATGTTAATAAGGATTATGGCCGCGATTTAAGAAAAACATTTCTTGAAAGAGTGGATCTGGAAGAAGGAATTTGAAAGATTGTGTTGAGAAACGACAACGAGTTGTCAAAACCATTTGCAAGCGGCGATCCAGTAGTATTGCTTGTCTGTCTGAGGAGACGAATATTTCTTCAACGAGTGTTTTCAGAATTATCAAGGCAGAAGGAATGAAACTTGTCCTCTAAAGAACCTATTCTTTCTTAAATGATAATCAGAAATGAAGAGACTAAAATGGTGTAGACAAAATCACTACAATAAATGGAATGCCTATGTCGACATAGATGGAAAGTGGTTCGAATTGTATATTTTCTGTCAGGAACGATATCATGAAAACAGTCCGAGGAAAAAGCAGCCATTACTTATTAAAGGTAATCCACCAAGAATTATGATACTGTCAGCTATTGGAGTGGTGTCCGAATGTTACTATCCAAATGGATAATGTCCGCCCACATGTGGGAAAGAAAAATGTTGAAAATTTCAATGACTTCGGAGAAAATATTTTTCCATGTATTAACGTCATAAATCAGCCAGCGCAGTCTCCAGGTTTTAATTTCAACAATATTGGCTTCTTCACTTCCCTCAATAAGCGATGTCCTAGAAATAATTGTAAAAATCTTGATGAATTGTGGCTGTTATTACAACAGACATTTTGGTCAACTAAGCCTGAAAGGTTGAAATCTCTTTTTGAATGTAAATCTCGGATATTGCAAGATATTATTACTCAATGGTTAATGTACAACATTCGTCATTAATAACTTTGTAAATAATGTGTTTTATTCTTGTTATAATTTAAATATAATATAAATACTCTTTGAATTAAAAAATCGAGGGTTTTTATGGAATGGAGTAAGTACATAAATAAATATTTCAAATAAATTTATAAATTGAATATCTGCTTAAATGCATTTTACTTTTAGAATACAATTTTTGAAAATTCTTGCAGTTATTGGCTACTTATTTTATAAAAAGATTAATAGAGAAAGAATTTCATACAAATATGGTAAATGGGCTCCTTCGTTTAAAATATTGAAAGAATTGGTCACTGCATTTAAATGTGGTTGTAAATCGATTAAGTATGATCTACGCAGTGGTCATCTCAAATTTTGTCAATTACAAAAATTATTGCTGAAATTAACGATATTGTTAATTTAACACCAAGACTACCAACTCATAAAATATCTCATACAAATGGAATCTCGGATGAATAAAGTACACCATATTTTGAAACAGGAATTAAATTTGAAAAAGATTTTTGGAAAACCAATTCATTAAAACTCCATTCATTAACAATGGAACCAAAAATCATGCGAAAGGAATTTTCCAAAGAGTGCTTGAAAAAGTTTTAAGCAGAATAAAACTTATTTAATTTGTCATTTTATAACTGCCGATGAGACCTGTATATATTATCGTAATCCTAAATTAAGACTGAAATGGAAACAGTTAAAAAACGACCGGTTGGAAATGTTATGACAAACGTCTTATGGGATTTGAAAAATATTTCAATTATCAATTACGTTGAAAATGGTAAAACAATCAAATTTTAGATCAATTTTATGAGAAGATTCGTATAAGACCTGGACTGATCAAGAAAAAAAATCATTTTTTATTAGGATAACACACCAGCTTACGAGTGCATTGACAATGACAAAGCAGAACAAACTAAATTAAGAATCAATTTAACATCCGGTGTATTTTCCAAATTTTGCTCCCAGCGACTTTTATGCCATCTTAAAATTTAAAAAATTTCTCCGTGGCAGGTATTTTAAATCAAAAGAAGAATAGCAGTTGTTAATTATTAGTTCGAAGACCTTCGGGAAATTTGTTTTAGACTTGAAATTAAATTAATGGAGATGCATTGGACTAAGTGTATTGAATTGTAAAGAAATTATTTTAATTAATATTTTTATGTATTTTCTCATTCTTTCATTTCTAAGCTAATAACTTTTCATGCAACCTATACTATTGCAAAATAAAATATTGACTGAAGATCACAATATTTTTCATACCATTTAAGTTTAATTTTTTATTTCTTTCTGACAACTATTGAGATATGAGTTCTACGGGACTATAAGAAAACAATGGGATATTTTAGATGTACATAATTGTTAAGTTCGTCAAAAAAATGTAACATTTATAGATTACATGGAAGTTTTCATATTTAATTTCCATTTTCATAAAGCCATAAAAGATTCTATAAAGCCGAAAGCATTATACTGCTTAGAAATAGTTACATTAACTAATTTAATTTTATTATTTAATTATTATTATATTATTCTAACATTAGTTATTATAATCATAACTCTACATCTTCTCATCTGGACCAGACATTTCATTTGCTGCCTGATTAAAAATAGTGCGTGGTTAAGTCTCGTCTACTTGACTGGCCTCTTAATAAATATAAATAGATTAAACATTTTTCATAATGCGACTCTTAATTGGTTTTTGCAGCAGTGAAATTTGTGAATGTCTTTCGTTTCAAATATATATACCATGATCGCTTATTACGTGTAATTATCGAAAATCAATATTTGACAAGTGACCTAAATCTTTTTTCAAGTCTGACAAAACATTTATTATAAAACCGCAAAATGGAAACAATGCAAAATTATATATGTAAAAAATACTTCCTGTTTAAAATTTCATATATATAAAAAAGGACACAACAAACAAACATGACCACGTTTTAACTAAGATCCTAAGAAGATTGTATAATAAAAATCGATTTAAGAAATTAATTCCCAAAAGAAAATTGAATTCCAATGGGAAAAAGAAAACTGTTCCCATTGACCATTTTATCACAATATATAAATATGCATTTATTAATATTTAATATTTACTCGCGACTTTATTATTTTTATTAATTCAATAAACATTACAATCATTTATTATTATTATTATTATTTATTATTATTAATATTATTATTATACTTAACAATTGAACCGCATTCATGATAATCTGAGCACACGGTACTCACCTGTGGTGAATTATGGAAGAGTATTTTTATAAATTGACACTGTTCCATACTTCGCGAAAGGTGCAGGAGAAGCTACAAGTACACCTACTCTGAATATAACCCTGACCTCGTCTCATCTAATTTTCACCTGTTTTGCACGTCAGCAGATTTCGTTCAAGGACGAAATTTCACTATAGAAGAGTTGAAAACTGCCTTTAGAGGTATTTGTTTCCTCAAGATCACCAGATTTATACGGTTTTAGCATTGAGCAATTGGCTCAGAGATGTGACAAAGTAACTTCTAAGAATGAATTACTGTGATTTTTTTTTAGATTTCTTTGTAACTGAATTTATCGAGTAAAAACGCTGAAAAATCTATTTATTGTTTTACTTTTATTATAAGTGCGGGCAACAAGGAACTCGAAAAAATTAACAAATAATAAAACGAAAACACTATTAGTATCAGGTATCACATTTTCGAGAGCGCTATTAATATTTACAAATATTTGCTAGTTGCTTAAAAAATTCTGACACGAACATTCCAACTAAATCAAATTCAGATTTAATATTTAGAATTTTACTGAATTAATCAATAACAAAACTCAGATAGGACTAAATGTCACCTTTTTTGGCTAAGTTTATCCAAATTAGATTTTGCTTGTAAAATTTCCTGGTCCAACTTCTGAAGAAAGGTGTTACTTGAACAGATATCATCCGGTTCTCGGTTTTTACAATCCAGCTTCATATGGTCTTTAATTAGATCGGGTTCGTCTAAAATATTACATGTTTCTCGATCATCAGATGAGATATTGCTAATAGCGGAAGAGATTGGAATTTTAATCACTTTCATAAACGAAACATCGTTAGAAAACATGTTATTGTACTGTTTAAGATTACCAATCTAAATTTTAAAATATCTTGAAATTAAATTCACTAATATTGAACTCACTGATATACAATATTTAATAGCAATTGATGTCAATGTGTCACCTGATTGTATAATATGTGTAATATAATTTAGTTTCTGGGCAGAATCTAATTTATTACAATTGTTTTTGTAAGTTCCATAATTACATTTATCAACATTGGTAAAAAATTGTTCATTTTTAGACATTTCAAATTATTTTATTACATAAATTATAATTACAGAATAAAAATAATTTATTTAAACAAATTGCAAGCCAAGAATTTGAAAGAATATTGATAAAAATATAAAACTTAAAATATTATTAAATATTTTAAAGTTTTTATATTTTTAAGGAAATTTTTTTTAGAATGATAGATACTTCTATTTTTGATTTCTATTTAGAATATAAAAATGTAATTATTATATTAATTAATAATTTATTCAGTCACGTCTTAAAAGTCTCATGATATAAATAATTAATTAAGCTTTCTATTAGAAGTTTATGATCATTTATTTTATCAAAACTAAACAAAATTTTTAATCCAAAAAATTTCCATTGATATCTAAAACTTTGACCCCTTTTCTGGTAATTTGTGAATACCATCAAAGAAAAACTTTTCGTGCTTCGATATAATCCACTCATCAACCCAAGATTTGATATCCTTGAAGTTTTTGAAGCGCTATTCGAGAACCAATGCGCCATTGATCTGAAAAAGTAATAATTAGATAAGGCAATGTTTTGCAAATATTGTGGTTGGAGTTAGACATGCCAACCAAATTTATCTAAAGTTTCTTTAACCTGTTTTGAAACAGTGAGACGATCGTTATCATGTAATAAAGTGACATTTCCGTGTCTGTTAGCGCACTCTGGTCGTTTTTTGCAACGTATAGCGTAACATATACAATTGTTGTTGACAACGATTGTTAAGTTTTGAGAGAGTTAGGGTGTGTATAAGTTATCTCAATCTGACTCCTTAAGGTAGTGTACCGATCACAAATGAGGCAAACAAAACGATTTTTAAAAAATTTATTTTTAATACATATTTCACAACTTTTAAAAAGGTTTTTCTTTTTATAAAATCAAAATGACAATATTTAATTGAAGAAGATGTCAATCTACACAAGGAAATGTGTAGATGCTCTGAAGCAAAAAAATCGAATCTGATAACTAGTTTACTAGTTTACTTAGCGTGTGAAATATGAACAATAAAAAGAAAAAGCAATAGAAAATAGGAACAAAAGAGTTAAATGATCCTCAGGTCCTGGTCTGAGTATTTAGTTATTTATTTACTACAAACTGTGTCTTATATAATAAGACACGCCTGTTTTAACAGAGGAATGAAATAACACAAATATGAATATAAAACTTATTTAAAACCGACTCTAGTCTTGTGAACCTTTGGTTCCAAGCTAGTTATATATTATATTATTAATATAGATAATAAAACTTAATAATAGTGAGACTTTGTTACACGAATGCACAAATATTAATAAAATTTACTTATTATTATTAACCAATTTTTTTTACTTAAAACTTTCTAATATCTATGATTTAAATGCTACAAATAATGACAAATAAACAACAATGTGCAAAGATATAAAAATTTATTATTATAATAAAAACTTGATTACAAATATGCAACAAGTTTTAAATATAAAAATTTTACTTTATCAAAAAAAGCATATAGTTGTCCACTTGATCGATTATCTCAGGATTTGATTCCTCGTACTTGTAATGTTGTCCTGACTTTGGTATCACTAACAGTGTTGAACTTTGATCGTTTCAAATGATTTACCCTTGAGCGATGTTTTCGGTATTCAATAATTTCTTTTTTCTCTTTTTTTGTGTTGCCGATTATTGCTCATTAAATACTTTGTTTTTGTGGGCGAGGTTGCGTTGACCGGTTCTTGTAATGTTCGGTTATCAGATGTGGGTATGATCTCTTTTTTGTTGAAGCTTTTTCAGTTGGTTCCAGTGGTTGATTTGCTTTCCATAGGCTAGAATGCTGATTTGATTCTGTCTGCATCCGTTTGCTCGAATATTGAAATATAATTTTTCTTTTTACTCCTGTTTACTTTTTTATCTGATTTTCTTGTAGTTTCTTCTTGCTTTTATATGATTCTTTAATCCTTCTCTTTTAAAATTGGTAAGTTTCTGTTTCTTATTATAATTCTATTATCCTTCTTTTTTCTATTTTTATCATTTTTTAATATAAAAATTCTTATTGGTTTTCTATTAATGGTAAATTGATGTTACCATATTATTATTTTTCTTTAAAATATAATTTACAGGTGGTATTGATAATAATTCCTACATATAAATAAATAAATATAATCGCTACTAATACTAATACATGTTATTACTATATCTTATCTTATTTATTAATACTAACATTCATACATGTCATTACTATACCTTTATCGTGCTATTTCATTTCCTTTTGTTTATTATTTAATTATCGTTTTATTATTTACAAATCAGTCAAAATCGATTTGTCTTTAATACATATATTATATCAAATAAAAAAGGCAATACAATGCCAAAAATATAAAAAACAATACAATGCTATGATTATAAAAGTTCAATACAACATTAGGGATCGCTTGATTATAGAAGTTCAATACAACATTAGGGATCACTTGATTATAGAAGTTCAATACAACATTAAGAATCACAAATATATATAAAAAAGGTTAATGCAATGTCAAATGTTTCAATTATGGATTCATTGATCACTTGGAGGGATTGGGACTGACAGATTTTGCCTCGTAGCAAATGATGGTGATGGTTTTGGTAGATTGGATGGGTTTGGTCGTAGTCTCCACAATACTAATGTTTAGTTATTATAAACTAATTGTTAGCAATTTTTGAAGGCAAATTTTTATGATTTTCCTTTGGGTATTTATACTATTTTTTATTATGTGTGCTAGCATTCCTACAATTATCATTGGTGTATTTTCAAATGACTTCATTTCCCCCTTTTTTCTCATTTGACGTAATCAGCCATGCCGCTGTAACCCCCCCCTGTTAAAATTCCGTTCTCCTACTCCTTGTTTATATGTTCTAAATTATTTATTATGTATCTATATAAGTCTCTAAATTTAAGTATTTTAATTTTAATTTTTACAAATTTAGAAATGTAGATGAAATACGATGAAGGATCTGGAAGAAGACTTCATTATTGATATTCCACAATGTATTATGTATCTATAATAAATTTTTTATTTTTTATTTTTAACTATTAAAAAATTTATTTCACCATAAGAATCACTATTTAATTCATTTTTCAATAGAAATATCTTTTAGAAACTTTGAAATTATTATCCATCGTTTTTTATTTTACTCTTTAGATAGACACTTAGAAACAATCAAAATTTACAATATTAATGGTATAGATAAAACACAGCACTGCTCTACCAAAATAGAGATTCATGTCTCATGAATAGTTTGCAACATTTATTTAGTATTATCCAAACATCGAAAAAGCGAAAAGGTAACCTATTATATGCTTGATAAAGAACCTTCAGAAAAATACTTTTATAACTATATTATGATTGCTCATTGGTTATTAATATTGTTTCTCTTAAATAGTTTTTTAAAATGATAATTATTGAATAATATTATACCAAAAATCTTTGATGAACTCTGGAAAAATAATTTTGCTTTTTTCGCTCTTGTTTAAAAATAAGTAACTTAAGTTTTTTGGCCAGATAATTAAATGAATTATTTCTAACAAATTAAACAATTATATGAATACATTTATAAAATACATTTTATACATGGTTTTTCTGTTGATTATCTAAATTTTAAAACGTAATATTAATTTTTTATTAGTATTAAATTACTTTTAATTGAACTACAGCGCTTTTTAAAACCTTCCCATAAATCTTTCTTATGTTTCTTTCTCCAGATATATTCTGATAAATGCCCATCAATAAAATCTTCTGTTTCTTGGTCTTGTTGCATTTTGAGACCATCCCACATGCCTTCAATGGTATTTGTATGGACACCAGTAACAGGATTTTTATATTTTAATGAATGGTTAACTGTTTCATGTCCATACCCATGTTTGCTAAGTCCATTATATGCTTTCCACATGTCAGTATAAATGATAGATCCTGGTCTGACATGTTTTGTGATTACGTCCAAAAAAGTATTCAAGGATCGATCTGGTACCTTTGTTAAAAATATCTTTTTTCGCCTGTTTTTTCAATACCACCGAGTACCCATGCCCCTTCAACGTGATGTCCTCGATGATATTTTCTTTTCCCCATTT
>JBBMKC010254506.1:0-10166 GCA_037834085.1 Bipalium vagum | reverse complement strand
AGCTAAACATTTGAAAATTAAATATGGATCGTTATAATATGCAACAACGGGCAGAAATTGTCAAAATATTTTATCAATACGGTAGTTTAATTTCAGTAACCGTTAAAAAATTAAATGCAAAATTTGGGAAAAACAAATCTCCATCAAAACCAACAATTTACAGTCTGGTTAATGCTTTTGAAGCATTTTGATCGGTAGCAGAGAGACCAAAATCTGGACGACGTCGATCTGTGCGTATACCTGAAAATATTGCAAGTATACGAGAAAGCATGGAAGACAATAAATGCACCTCAATCAGTCATAGAGCACAAGAATTAAACCTCTCAAAATCCAGTTTGTCGCGGATAATGTATGAAGATTTGCATATGAAAGCCTATAAGCTTACCGTAGTTCAGAAGTTTAAAGAATCAGACCATCAAAATTGCCTGATTTATTGTAATTGGTTGTTAGAAAGATCAATCTCGGATCCTCATTTTTCGAAAAAAATCATTATGACGGATGAAAGTCATTTTCACTTGAGCGAAGGTGTTTTTAATAAACAAAATTGTCGAATTTGGGCAATGAACCAACCCTATGTTTTGGAGGAGGAAGCATCACATTCGCCAAAAGTTACTGTATGGTGTGGAATATGGGCAAGAGGTGTAATTAGTCCATACTTTTTCGAAAATGCTGCGGACAAAACAGTTACAGTAACGGGAGAGAGATATCGACACATGATAGAAACATTCCTTAAGCCTAATATGAATGATTTTAATGTGGAGAAAATTTACTTTCAGCAAGATGGTGCCACATCCCATACAAATAGGACAACAATTGCATTATTAAACGAAACTTTTCCATCTGGTGTGATCTCACATTTTGGTGATGTTGATTGTCCTCCTAGATCTCCAGAATTGACGACTCCAGACTATTTCTTATGGGGATATCTAAAAGATAAAGTTTATATTAATCAACCAAAAACTATTACACAACTCAAAGACAACATTCCGGAACAGATCGCTATGATCTCAATTGACCTATGCCAAAATGTTATAAGAAATTCCATAAAATAGCCCAAACTTGTAAGGCTGCCAGAGACGGTCATTTTAATGACATCATATTTAAAATATAAATTTTTGTAATATCTGTTTAAATAAAGGTATAAATAAAATTACTTGGCTTTTTAATTTTTATGTACGAAGAAATGAGATAATATATTTCTAAACATTGGAAAGACCAATTTATAAATTACAGAGAGGTTCATTATTAGCGAGCACATTATTTTGTGTCTAAAAGCTGAAATTTTTTATTTCAATTTTATTCAACTGTTAACACAAAAAGGAGATTATTTTATTTCATTATATCTATTGATAGGAGTTTCAATATTTTGAAAAAGTTTATAAGTATAAAATAAAGTTAAAAATAGAAAGTAAATTGCTCAAACTTAAAACTATGCTTTACTCAAACCGAAAGGTCACTTACCAATGGAATAATAATTAATAATACAATAGTAATAATAAGAATCTATCAATTAAACCAGATGAATTATTTAAAACAGTAGTTTTTATTACAATGATATCAGAAAAATATCAGACATTCCAATTGCATGAAGTAAAACTAAAATGGCAATTGTATTATTTCAAACATGAATGTAACCATTAAAACTAAATTTCAATGAGAAAAAAGCAATCTTATTTCATAAATATTAAAAAACAAACAGAATTCTTTATTTTTTAACGTTTCAAAGTATTTTGATTTTCTATTTGTTTGTGATGTTTGTTTTATAAAAATTATTACAGACTTCAGGGAATAAATATTTTTTGACAAATATTTTCACTTCACTCAATTTTTAAATATTTTGTTAAGAATAAAGATTTTTTGTGATCTTTATTCATTTTCATGCTAAATAATGTCGAGACAGGTTGTATAATTATTAAAAGAAAAAGGTATCTTAATATTAATATCAATTATTATTTTCGAAATTGTGAATGGTATTGATTAAGATTGATTGTCATATTTATTGTTTGGTAGTTGTAAATAAATTTTATCATTTAAACTAATTCTTAAATTAATTATTTTTTTATTTATTTATTTTAAAAACATTGTATAATACTTTTAAAAAGCATCTATCACTTTAAAAGTTTTTTATTTACCATAATAATTATTACTTTAAGGTTTTCAAACTTAATTTTTTAATATCCTTACATGCCCATTCCAGAATGTTTTAAGCTTTTCTACATTTCTTTCTATTTTCAATTCTGTCAACTGTAATCTTCTGATGAGGAGTTAAATCAATATCCAGAGTACGAAATTATCTTTCATTGATCCCATTATTATTATCATGATTAGGGCTCAAGATGGGCAATTTTATATAAATGGAGTCCATCAAATCTCTGAAGTTTCTATATTCAAATATCTTACCACTGTCCTTTAGTACTCCAAATCTGGATCCATTTTTGCATCATCACTTTTTATGATATCTTTATCTTTCATATCGACTGTATTGGTATATTATTTCGCATACATATTTTCGTCTGTGCATAGTTTCTGGAAATGATCCACATATATAAAAATAGTTCTTTTAAAATTGATGTGTTTATAAAGCATGTTTATAATAATCTCTTTGATCATGGATGTTCTTTTTTTTTGGATCCAAATCTTTCCTTCTGTTTTTTATTAGATTGTTTTCAACTAGAAATTGTGTTTATTCTCTTCTAGAATATCTTATTTGGTCATATTAATATTTTTTACATAATTTTTAACTTATCTTTCTATTTTTATCAAATGTTATCCGTTTTGGTCCTATTTCTCTATCTTCAGACCTGCATCTTGAGTTTGACTTTTATATTATATTTTTTGCAGTTAATTATTGAAGATATATCTTGTTTAATAATATTTAAAGTGATTGCAAATTAACAAACGCTAGTAACTTTTTCCTTCTGATGCAGTAACCATTTTCTTGTTTTAACAATGCGTGAACTCTACACATTACATAAAAGCTTGAATTCTTGTTCAGCATAAATCTTCTTTATATCAGGAAATTCTGTGTTTTCTGAATAATTTCGGTCTTTCTCCTTATTTCATTAGAAATATTTTTTGAATTTAGGAATATATTATTTTCACTTTAAATCTACTTTAAATGATAGCACAAAATTTCCTTATTTTTATCAGTGCAGATAAAACATCAGAAGAGAGAAATTAAAAATAGTTTAGTATATTATTTTTCTAAAACACTAATATTTTATAACCTGTTAGATATAGCACTAATAAAAAATAATGGTATTAAAATATATGATTATAGTTTATTAATCAACAAATGGCATTTCCAAATAATAATTTTCTTTGAATAATACTAATAATAATAATCGAAAATTTTTTTCAGTTATAAGAAAAATTATCGATTTTCTGTTTAAAGTTAAGTCATAAAAATATATACAATTTTTACTTAAGGAAATAAGATTAATGTATTAAAAGGAAATTTTGATTTTAAAATTAAATAAAAAAATTTAAATGATGAATGAGAATAATAACTGACTTATTATTTTAGATTGATAAAAAATGGTTTTTAGTAATAATCAATATAAATCATACATAGAATAGATGGATATTGGTTAATTAGAAAATTTTTTGTTTTTATTCTACTTTCATAATATTCCTTGTTCATAAATCTTGATTAAATATATTTCAAAATAATTTTAATAAACGCAATTGTAATAGTTTTATGAAAATAATTATAAATTTTTATTAAACAATAAATTAATAAAATAATATACATTTTAACTGATAACATTAATAAGAATCCTCAAAAATATCATTGTACATTAACTAGCTCTATGAAATATTGACTGTACTTCATTATTAATTATTTCTATCTTTGTGCAAATTAATTGAAACAACAAATAAAAATATATTGACAGTGAATTATTTTTATTTAACTAAAATTGTACATAGTGTATTTTATTTAAAATTTTATATTCAAATACATGTGACCTCTATTTTTAAGTAACATTTCAACACCGATTTGGCATGGAGTCTGCTAGTTTTAATCAGTCACTGATGATTTTCGGATCCTTGAACCATACTTAATTCATCGTCGAAATAAGCTTTTCCATTGTGTTACAGTCCATAGAACGAAGGCGACTTTTGCTTATTGCCCACAAATTCTCAATTGGATTAAGACCTGAAGAGTCAAGTACTTTGATATGCCTTTGATGAAATCCTCCATAATTTTTGATGTGTGGCATGAGCAAGGTAATGTTGATAGATTCCATGTTTTTGATGTCTTCGTGTAAAGTTATGATCTCCGTGAGTTTGCTGGGTGTAATATCCATTTTGAATCACGATTGACTTACAATTAATTTAAGTTAATAGCAATACTTATGAAAAAATTAATATCGAGTAGCTTAATGATTTTATCAGTCATTGGCGTCATAATATATGTATATAATTCAAAATTGTCTGTTTGTAGTAAGAGGAATAAGATTTTTGTTTTTAAAAAAATTTTTTTTTCAACTAATTTTCAGAAGGATGTAATTCTTTAAAATATAATTTGTAATAATTTCTATAATTTTTCTTTCATGAATTTAAATATTATTTAGACTTATTTGAATTTAAACAAAGTATAACGATGATTTTGGATTCGTAAAATTTGAAATTTTAGACATTAAATATGAAATTTTTATAACTACATAATGGTTGAAAAAAATTCGTAAATAGACCTTAAAGAGGTAATACTAATTTTTTGTAACAGTGAAAATTTAGTATGTTTTTTTTGAAAAACAGAATGTCTATTTAGCCTTCAGTTAATCTAATGGTAATAATCAATATTTTTAAAAATAAAATATATATGCAAATTCTTATAATCAGAATTAAAGGCACTATTAAACTACATAAAAAACATAAGTAAAAAATTTGAAAATCTATAATTAAAATAAAGCAAAATCTTTTTAATTCTTAATTGATCAATATCTATTAATTTTAAAAATCTGCGTAGAACATTATGAATTTTGAATCAATACCAAAATCAATATTAGAATTTAGACAAACATCCCCCTAACTATCAAAATAAAACAATAAAATTTAAAAATAAAAATATCATTTAATAAATGACAGTGCTAAAATTCTAAATACAATCATAACCTCAATAATCTATCGATTAAGAAAATTTATCTGGAATATTTTATAGAAAAAACTGTTAGTCTAAATATTAACATTAACCATCTTGAATTATTATTAATATTATTATTTATTTATAACAATTATAAAATGTTAATATTAATATAATTTTTAAGATTTTTAATTTTTTTATTATGGTTTATTATTTAATTATATATATACATATATAATATTGATTATCAAAATAATGTTTAAAATAACGTGTCATTAATTTTACATATTTGCACCGGGAATTAAATGACATTTCTCAAATGCAGTACTCCAATTTTAGTATAAGTTCTGAAGTATGAATTTTGTTCAATATACATTTTTACAAAAAAAATTTTCTATCGACAATAATTTTTAAATATTTTTCACAATAATAATTTTCTAATTCAATACCATTATAATATAATTCATTCCAATTTATGTGCATTTCGAAAATCCCATTAAAATATTAATAAAGAACTTTTCAAAGAATATAAATCAGAGAAAAATTATATAAGAAAACCATAGAAACTTAATAAAATTAATAAATACATAAATAATAAATAAAAATAAAAAGAGAAAGAAAAGAATTCATTGGGATATTTTAAAACTGGAAATGACTTTTCATTATTTGATAAAATGATTTAATATATTTAAGGTTCACCTTCAATCATACTGGTCGCCAGAGCTTCTATATCTTCATCAGATTTTGCGTGTTGATTTAATGACATTTCTTTAACCAAAAGATCTTGCCGCAAATCTATTTTTTGGAATAGAAATACTAAATATTAATCTAACAAAGCACAACGAAAAAACAAAACCTCTTGCTTCATCTTTCAATCGCTGCACAGTCTCAACTAGAGTCTCCTTTTCTTCCAATTCATTTTCTAAAATGGCATTTTTCTCCAAAGCCTTAAACCAATAAAGAAAGATTGATAGTGTGCTTATTTGGAAATTATGAACTTTGCAGCTCAAAAAGTGAACCAATTAACAATTGTATATTACGATGATGTAATCGCATTAAGTGCTTTCAATGAGATTTGCGTTGATAGATTATAAATCGGTAATTATAAGTTTTAATGTTTAAGTATTAATGCGAATATAACAAGATGGACTAATGTCACTAGAACTATCGAGGTAAAAATGAGAAAAAAGTAGACAACAAAAGCGTCAAAACCATTATTGGAACACTCTTGAAAAAAACTATATCAATGTTATTATTAATATCAAAAATGTCTCATTGTATAACAAATTAAAGAATCACATTAATTTACTGAAAGATAAACAGTGTCACTTCTCAGCTCAGGTCGTGTCCTCAAGTAGGATTAGGAATACCAATTATACAATAAAGAATCCTGAGTATTGGTCGTTAAGTGAGCCGATGTTTAATTACAACAACTGAACTATATCTGACATCATGCCAAAAACAAATAAGCACGCGTGATATGACAATTAAAAATTAACAAATGCTCAAAGATCAATAAAATATTTCGTTTCATGCAATCAACACCAAAGGTTTTAAGAAATATTTTTAATAATAATTTTAATGTGAAAAATATTTCTTTAAATATTTAACGATCAAAATACTTTTTCAACTAATTATAACAATTCTAAAACTCCAAAGTTTAATTCCTAAGTGATATTTAGGAAAAAGTTTGGAAAAATTAGGGTTTTATTTTAATTTCAATTCACACAGGAGAATAACCTGTGATTAGAAAAGAATTCAATTAGTTCATTTTGTTAATAAATAAATAAATATAAATAATAATAAAAACAGTAAGTTTACTATATTTAATTTTTCCTCAAAATCTTCTAAGGTCATCACAATGACTCTGAAATGAGAAATTATAAACATCCATGAAACCTAATTGTAAACCTTTTCCCTCTTTCTAAGTCATCATTGGTCTGTTCTAGTTCCCTAACATATTTTTGTAATGTTGACTTTTCCGTTTTCAGTCGAGACACTTCATCTTGGTATTCAATGATCTGATGATTAAAATTTACAGTGGTTTCTGACAAACGAATTAACGTATTTTCCAGCTCCAGCCTTAATTTTTCATTTGCAATAATTAAATTTTTATTCCTAGATTCATAGTCATTTAATTGTAATTCTAATTCCTGTTCTAATTCCCTACTACTCATTTCATAATTCTGAAACTCTTCTTGGGTTAACAGCAGTCTATAAAATAGTTAAGTAAGTTAATATATAAATCAGAAAAACTCGTTTTGAAAATTTTCAGCTTTATCTCTCCAAAACTCAAATTCATCTTCCTTAGATAAAAAGTCAACTTCATTCATCACAAACCACTTATCACAATTATAAAATATATTAAAATATTTATTAAATAATGACTTACAAAATTATTTAAAATAAAACAGACAAACAAATTAAATGTAAAAATATATTTAGAAATTTAAAATCTATTCGATTGTTATAATGCATTTTTTTAATTATAAAAAGTAAAACTTCTAAATTATTTTATGAATTAGTATTGAAATCTTTAATAATAGCTTATCTTTTTAAAATAACTGATGTATACTAACATCCTGTAATTTATGATTTCGCAAAATCTTAAAATAAAAATTTTTAAGAACCTTTTAAAACCGCTTTTTCCCTTAAGAAAATGACTTTTAATTTTAAAATATTGAATTTTAAAACTTCATAAATGAATATGGATTTCTTTGATTAATTTAATAAATAATAGTTTCAAATTTTATAAAATACTTAAACAGTAATTTATTTATGAATCATTAAAATATTAAAATGAAAATAAATAATACATATAAGGTTCGGAATAGGTATCAAAAAGGAACCATATTCAAATGCCAAAATGTATTTGCACAATAAACAGAAATTGATTTAAATGTAATTTAAGTTATAATAACAATTTGAGATCAAATTTGATTTTATTTATTAACTCCTAAAGTTAAATTTCAAAAAAAGAATTTCAAAAATTCGGAGTTGACTTAATATGATATTTTCATTGTCTGTTCGATAATTGTATGTCTTTTGAAATTTTTTATTAATATTTTTAATAAAATAAATCATGTTTTTTAAAGTTCTATTAAATAAATATCAAAAAATATTTTAAATAATTTTTCATTCCACTGCTTTTTTCAAGTTTTCTTCACTTTCTAACACTTTCTTCACCACTTGATTGAATTGATGATCCCATCGGTGGATGTTGCCTGTAAAGGCAATGGCTATAAAACTAACTACTAGGTTCTAGATCGTCAGGTCCCCTTCAGATGATCTCTATATCACTTGAGTATTCAGTGCTAGGCTCTCATTAGATTAAAATCGCATATAGTCAGAGAGCACCTGCAAACAGCATTGTAAAATTGGTCATCAGAAAGTTTTTATTAAGAACGGGGTGAGTGTCAGGATTCACTATAATCATAAAAATTAATATCGATTTTCGTAGTTGCCACAGTTTCGATTTTTGTACATCTATCACCGAAATAAACAAGTATTATATTTATTTTCAAGTTTTTTTCATTTCTAATTTTAATCATTAAAATTTTATAATTCAATAGTTCAAAATTTATAATTTTTATAATAATATTAGAACACTAAAATTAATTTATAAATTATTTTATTAAAATTATTTCAAAAATATTTCCAGTATTTTATATTAATAAAAAAATTAAATTTTAGCTACCCCTACCCAAATTTAACCTATAAGCCATTTTTAAAATAGTTCTTTATAATTTCTTTTATAAATATGTTAGTTTATATGCATTGTGTCATTTTTTGTTTTTTGGTGATATACAATTAATTATTCTAAGTTCAACTATCAGCAACATAGAAGTAAAGTAATTTATGTTCATTACATTGTTATAAATCAATTTCAACAATTATCACAGCATTCACCAAATTCTCAAAATCACAGAACCGTCATTTCCATAATTTTCAGTAATAATATTTTGAAGTAATATTTTTTGCTTCACCACCCAGAACCGAAAAGCTGTCCAAATTAGTGAATTACACGGGAAAAATTGTTACTTACTAGAAATAAACTTTGTGACAACCAAAATTCTGTGACAAATCAACAAAAACTTTTCAGTTATATAATTTTCCTTACAAACCAATATATATATTTTCATTTAGAGAACCAGAAATTGATTTTAAAAATAATTTTTCATTTAAGGTAAAATAAAAGTTTCAGAGTAAATTTAAGAATAAATTTTAGAGTAATGTAAATAGCTCATAATTTCCATTAAGTTTAATTTAATAAAGGAAAAATAATAGACAAAAAAAATTAATGACAAGCGTGTATTACGCAATGAAAATTTGGAGATAAACGTGATTTTCGAACACGTGATGGATACTTTCGAATCAGAGGTAATTTCATCATTTTTGGATAAGATTATTTCTAGCAAAGCACGTTGTGCTGAATCTGCTGGTCCAAAAATCTCGGCGGAGTTCCCAAAGGAAGCGGCTTTTTGCCATATTCAGAGGGATTCTTCAAAGCCTGTACAGACATCCAGACACAGCAAGGAAGCGGAGAAAAAGGCGGATCCAGCGGTGCCTCCATCGTTTAAATCGGTCGCTGCGAAGTCTGTGAATGCAGAGCCTCTTTCAGACCTGGAGAAGAGAATGTGTGCTCTGGAGCAGAAATTGGACTGGATCATTTATGAGATGAATGAAAGTAAGAATTTATCTATTAGTAATATGCCCAGTCCATTCGGGAAGATCGGTGCTGTTGGCCCTATTTCGATTAAATGTGCTGATAATAATATTCCTCAAATTACTCCTGATTCTTACGGATTCACCTCAGTACATCGGAAAAAGAAATTTAAACCACCGATACCTAAAGTGAATCCAGATAATCACTTTATCAGATTTTTATATAAATCTGAAAAGAGATTGCTTTTTAACTCATTTCCCAAGTTATTGGAATTGATCAAAATGAGAAATTCTGAAAATAAGGAGAAACTTGTTAACTACGATCGATAAATCGTAAAAAAGTCAATATTCCAAATTTGGAAAGATTTCATTTTATTAATGGGAATTTGTTCGCCCAGATTAAAATGTCAATCAA
>JBBMKC010254495.1:0-10167 GCA_037834085.1 Bipalium vagum | reverse complement strand
ATACTATTATACTTATATTATTAATTATAAAATATTTCAGCCAAGATTTAAAAGATTTCCTTCCATATGGTATCCAAAACCTGATAAATCGATGGATACAGATTATCGATCTTAATTTTTAACAAATAATTATCAACAATCAATTATTTTATTTATCTCCTCCGAAAGATTTCTCACCATCTTTTTAAAATCAAAACACGTTCAGCTTTACTTAATAAAATCCACTTTAAAATTGATTTTGTACATAAAGTGCTATTTTAAACAAATTAAACATTAAATAAATAAAAATATATAAAAGTAAAATTTGATGATATTTTGTTTAAATTAATTGAGTCAGAAAAGTATTAAATTTCTTCAACTTAACCGTTATCATTAAACTAAGCCTAATTTAATTTCAACTGTCACATTTATATTTTAAAATAATTTATATTTATTTTTTAACTATTCTCTGTCAGTTAGTTAAAACAAATTAAAGAAAATATAAAAGGGTTTAATTATTATTATTTTTTATATTATTTCTTTTTAATATGATTATTATTTTTAATATTATTTCTTTTTAATATTAATATTAATAATCCTATTAATATTATTATAATAATAATATTATATTTAAGAGAGGCAGGTCTTTACATTCAATTAGTTTGAATAAATATAAATAAATAATAATATTTAAGATAATTTATAATTATAACCGTTAAGTATAAAATAAAATAAAAAATATTAAATATGTAACTGTTAAAAATAAATATTGGTATATAAATTATTACTTTGTGCCATATAATTTGATATGTTTAATTACAGAAGGTACCGTCGTAAAACAGAAATGACAATGGAATGTCTCTTCAAGGTGAAGGTCAGCCTAAGTGCTATGTACCCTTAGACACATTAATGAAACATTTTTGTCGTAAATATTCAAAGTTTTAAACGTGGTTTTGTAGTCCATACTGACCGGTAAGCCTCCCACTGGTACGATCAGTTCAGACAGTTCTCAAGATGTTAAGATTCACGTTGATCCGTACCAATGTGAACTCACAGATAATCTGAAAGTGGTATGACTTTGTTCCACTGACAGGTGCTTTATCTGAGCCTTTCTATTAAAATAATTTCGAAATCTTTGTATTGTCATCAGGAAAATTTTGGCTTAAAGCTCTGTTAAAAAAAACTTCGAAAACAAAAACAAAAATAATAAAAAAAAATAAAATATCTTATAACTTAAATTGTGAATTACTCCAGATTGTTGTTAATAACATGATTTATCAATTGTTTACACATTTATATACGTTTTGTTTTGTTTTACTATATTAAATTAGGTTATCAGATTTTGGTCATTTAAATAGAACCTGTATATTAATCCTAAAAGGCTGATCAGCATCAAGGGAAATTAACAGTTTGTGTTTGGTGGAATATGAAAGGTATAATTCACTGGAAATTATACTGCCATCAAACTGTCAATGATAAATTATACTGGCAACAATTGCAACGAACAGCAAATGTAATTGCCAAGAAACGACCAAAATTGAATAATCCAATGTTTCTGCATGGTTGTGCTCGGAAGCTCGTTGTCAACGTGATTTCGATCATGATTTGGCACCATCAAATTTTGATAATAACGCAGAAAGAATTGTTTATCATTAATGATGAGAAAGTTGAAGCCGGAAATTAATTCACAAAATGAAAAAATCAGAAATCAATCGATGATCAATATTTTCATTAATTAACATTTATGATAATTTGAGCGATTATAATTTTCAAAGAAATATTTTAAATATGGAAAGTTTTATATTTTGAAGGTTTTTTGAAGAAAGGGATGTTAATTTTTGGGAATGGTTTCTAACTAAAATTTTTTATTATTATTTATTTCATCTAATAAGAATTAAGAAAATTTGTTAAAGGCCGTGAATGTGATATCAACTGAGGAAAATGAAAAGAATATCAAAATTGACAGAAGTAGGTTTGGAATGAGGAACATCGAAACATACTTCAAAATTGGATTATCATGAATAAAATTTTGTATTTTCGGAATTGGATGCTGAAGAGCAGAGTAAGCAATGTTAAATTACAAAAGTGTCGGTGGATATTTGATTTTAAACTTCGTTTCTCTCACTCAATCTTTTCCCTACGGTCTATTTTGTTTATAACGATACATTGAAGAAATGATTAGTTTTTCTGGTTTTACAGATATTTCCTTTGATACGTGTTCCATTGACAAGCATCCCATCACTGAAATATTTTATCTTTCCTACAATTCGTTTCCATTACAATTTTCAATTCATCGTCGATCATCCAGGCTCGCATTCTTTAAGTGATTAAAGTCCTCAGAATGGAACGAAAACAATTTCTCCACCATTCAATCACTGAAGATAATTTCATTAAACCCTCGTTTAAAATGAAAACGGTATTTATTGATTTCGTTTTTAAAAACAAACAACACATTTAAACAAATATCAGAAATCAAAACAAACACTTAAAAAATTGAATGGACTCTACAGGACAAACCCAAAGAACTCTCAAAAAAATTGTCATAATTATGTTGAAGAACTTTATAAAAGCTTTACAACTGGAAGGGTAACCGCTTCAAATGTTTAAAGTATATTTCCCGAAATTATCATTGGCTAAATTAAAGAAGAGAATTTGGTTGGACCACAAATACGGAAATAACTGAGAAATATTTTTTATTCAAAACGAGCCTAAGTCAAACTGAATGATGACCTGAGATACCGTGCTCGATACCTTGACTTGTTTGACTTGTTGCTACCATATCTAAATAAAGTAACATTTAATTTTAACAGGTAAGCACCATTCCGCGGAATACCAGAAAACTATTTCTGAATTAGATGAAATGAAAGAGATGAATGTTAAGATGTCCCTTAAAATGCATTTCCTCAAGTGTCTCCTGAACGTTTCCCACAAGAATTAGGCAAAATTTCAACAAACAACAAGTCTCACCGAAAAGCAATACCAGGACAGTGCGGACAATAATAATAATAATAAGAATAATAATGATAATATTATTATTATTATTATTATTGTTGTACTTTATTTACTGTTTAAAAATAATTTTTAACATGATTATTTTTTAATGATTACTTTCCGTACTGTTAATTGGTTTTTCAGAACCTACCATCTGACCTTATCCGAACCTCCATTCTTAAATAAGGATAGCCTTCCTACGAAAGTTATGCTGTCTGTACTGGTAGTGCGTAGTACTGAAGAAGTGATTGTTTATCAAAACGTTTATTAAAATCACATTTGTTTTATTGAACAGTATTTTTTTTTTAAATTTCACTACGCATTTTTTAATTTTCATCGAAACTAAGATCGATGTGAAACAGAATAAAAAAGAAATGAAACGATTTCCGTTTCGATTGTGTTTGCCATGGCCTGTTTTGGGTACAATATTATTTTCTAGGACTAAAAGAAAATTAATAGAGATTTATGGACTGGTTCGACACACAACCTCCTCAGAGTACGTGTTTCTGATTGGTTGAAAAAGGGCCAAGTCGTACCAACAAAGTCCACCAGAATAGGACCAGGCCTGTGCTACTACAGAATAAATATGATAAATCCCAATTGTTTTGATAATAAATTAAAGTTCTCCCAACTGGGTTCCTGTCTACGGTTGTCAACCAATTTCATATTTTAATATAAATAATATGTTTATTAGTATAACAGCTTATTCGTACTGCACTTTGACTATCAGACATTCAGGTTTCGAATGACATACCAAAGAGCTTTCATATATATATAGCGTGTGTATAATTGGAGCATTTGATTTTGGAGCTCAACAATATATTCAATTTACAATTTTCTAAGAAAGAAATAGAATCTCCAAAATTTAAAGAAAATATTTATTTGTTTTAATAAGTCAATATTATCCAATTTAATTGTGGTAAATTCAAATTTTAATAATGTTCTCGATTGAAATAAGATTTCACGATTTGTTTTATTAATAGCTGAGATGAAATCAGTCACATTAATCAGACGGGAACCAGAAGACCTGAAATATAAAAAGATACCTTCATTGCGGACAATGAGGATATTTGTAAAATTCGAAGAGATTGAGAATGATTGTGATTTTTGAAAGTCTGGTGGACCATTAATTAAAGATGAAAAACTATGTGAAATAAATCAGATTTATGAGGAAGTACCCGAGAAATCGTTAGGAACTGCTAACCAATTTCTTATACTATATTTGTTGGTAATATTTGTTTTGTCAGGCAAATCGATCGACCGCTTATAATCTATATCTCACGATAAACAATTTTTCTCAGTAAAAATAATGGACCCTCAACCGCAGATATGACGCAAAGTAAATAAAGTCTCCCAATTTATTTTTTTTATCTTAATTCCAACTCTCAGAGACATAAGCTGAGCGTCAGAGACATTCAGAAGTGCGTTAGAAACACTGGATATAAATATATCAGCCCTGGGGCCACCTATGCTGTCCTGGGAGCCAGGCTCATTTCATTGTACAACGAACGAAAACTTCATTAATAATTCAGAACTTTGATTTTGGCATCGTTCTAATTTTAAATATTCGAGGTTTCCTTTCCGAAAATCGTTCAGTTTGGGTGTATAACGTGGGAAGTATGCCCGACGAGAAAATTCTCCATTTTGGGATGACCGATTTTTTATTAAGTTTCTCCAAGGGTCAACAGTTTTAATATTTGTATTAATAACCTCTAATGATCGCCTAAGAAGAATTATTAATAAAAATACGAAGAAAAGAAGAGGAAAATGAAAGCAGTCGTTAACTTTTAGAGATAAACCTCGGTGGATGACCTCAATTGACACACTATGAAGACAAGGAGTCCGGATAATTGACAATGATACTGTTGGCAAGTATAATCAGAAGAAAATATTTGCATCTTTTACCTATCCAAACTAGGCAAAAGATATTTTGAAAACGTCTTTGTTTTAATGCATTAATTTATACAAAATTTGAAAGCGCAAAAATTGATTTAAATTTCCGCAGGTTTCACATTACTATTATTAATAATTTTTGTAAAGTTCATGAGTGCAAATTGCGTATCAATGATGCGGAGGCCACTTATAAAATCAATGAATCATTCGGTATTGTTAGAGCAAAAATGCACACCATGGACAACTGGCTCAAATCATTTAGAAGTGTATATGTGAGCCCCGAAAGGGTGTCCCTCGAACAGTTGACTATGGTGAATTAAAGATCTTGGTCGAGAGAGATAAAGATACAAAGGCTTGAGATCTTGCCTAAAAGCTAGAAGTCAGTCACCAAACAATTTTTCAGCAAACTTCACCAACTATGGAAGACATCGAGGTCCAGTAAATGGATACTTCATGAATTGAACGATTTTCAGAAAACCATCGCTTTTATTACGTATCAACTACGATCCTAGGACATTTGAAAACGGTCATCGCAGTAGCTGGACATCGAAGAAGGTCAACATCAGTTCGCAATGCCGAAATTTCAACAAATTTCTTGGTGTCGGTTTTATTTTTCGCAGACGATCTGATTCAGCAAACTTTCTTAAATCAATGCTCATGAAATACTTTTCTTACTGACCCTATCCGTGGATAAATTGTGCAGATTTGAAATAGAACAATAAATTGAAAAATTAGAAAATGTGTTATTGTGAGATTGGCCCACACCAGACCACCATTTTAATACTTAAGATTGACATTTGCTTAAATTTGAGAGCAATCAGACAAACATAATTGATATCCTAAGCCGTGTCTGATCGAAGATTCTCAGTTTTCTGAACGATTTTTAAGGGATCTGCTCAATAAATATAACTTTGATTTAATTAATTTGATACCTTTGCGTACACCTCTTAAACGACCCCGATGGTTTTCGGAAATGTTATTAACTATTTTTTATGTAAAATTCGATTTGAAATGGTAATGTTATAATTTGGAGGATTGGTATTTTCGATATTAAACTAATAATAAAAATGAAAGTGAACATACGTCATTCTTTCCGCATACAAAATATGGTATACTTAATATTAACTCTAAGACTTAATTCCTGACTGACTCTTCTTTTTGATAGTTCTTTTAACTGATTTCTTTGAGTCCATACCGATCGAAATCCAAGGAGATTCTTATTTAGAGATGGTGAATGAGGAATTTCTAACCATCTAATACCTGTTTCATTGATTTGATCGCCTATACGTATGATAAATGTTAGGTAATCTCTAAAGTCGAAATAGTACACATTTCTAAAAAACAAAGTATCTGGTCATAATGAAAATTGTAATGGGAAAAGGCGACACATGAAAGTAAATTCTCCATGGTAATGAGTAATGTCGATAATGATAAAGAAAGAAAAATGATGACTCATTATCAATCAAAAGATTAAGTAAGTGGTTCACGAAGTCAGCCTGACCGAATATAACCCTGTTTAACTATTTATATGAAAATACCGCCACTTTATCTCCTTGACAATTTCAAATGATAACCTAAAGATTTTTTCTATGATGAATAAACCAAATGATAAGTTCTTGGGTCACTGCAAAAATGCCAACGGTTGAGATGTTTTCAGTAGCACGAATCCTGTTATACAACAGCTTAGCGACTTCAAAAACCTCACCGCTTCGCTGATTTCGGTTGAAAATCAATTACACGAATGACGTTACATCAATACTAACACATCCATCGTTACTTAGGCAATAACAAATATAACGAGTATAACCGAGGATAATGTAAGGTAGATTAAATCAGCTACCTATCCGAATCATCAACCTATCATTACGTGACATTTACGAATTTGTAAATGTAAAGGGATAACGAAGATCACGTTTTAATAAACATCCAAAGAATTATTTTATTTATTATTATGATTAAATATAATAAATAAATATTATTATTTGACCAAAGATGTTTCTGAACCTTAAGGTGATCATCACGAATTTTATCTAGCAGCTGTTAATCTAGTCCTTCATATTCATGTAATTTTGTGATTTACATAGCGAGACCTTTCATATTGGCAAGTTCATTCAGAAACCATGTTCATTCAACCAAAATGATCAATGAACATCACAAGGTTTCATATAATTTTCAGGTTAAAATGGTCTTGAGAGAATAAGTTTAAGATTTTTGTTTGCGAGGGAGACAGAAAACTGAATGATGGGCTCTTCTCGACTTTAAACCTTCTTTTAGTGAATAAACGACTTCAGTTTAAAATTATTTAATGACCATGTTCACTCGAAAAATGTCCGTATACCTCAAATGTTAGGGGCACCCACAAATAATGTGGTTTTTATCAAAATTTGTAAAAAAGTTGAGGGTACCTTATCAAATTTTTAGTACTTATAAGTCTTAATTAATTGGATACAGATAATCAATTTAAAGAGCAATGGAAATTTATTTACAAAACACAAAAATTATATTTGAGTCAAATTAATATTTTTTTGATCCTCCACGGGGAGTAATAACCGGTTTCTAAACAGGCTTATGTTGCAGTCATCAGACCACAGCACTATCTTCCAATCTTCGAATCTCGGTAGGTCTTTTCAATTTTAATTTCTTCTTTCGACTCGTTTGAGTTAGGAGAGGTTTTTTTTCCGACTTGAAAGCTTTTAAATCCATGGCCTTGAGACGTATACCAATCATGTTCTTGTCGATATTTATACCACCATATAATAAATTCTTTCTAACATTTGTCTTCTTCTTCGGCCTGCCCTTCTGTATGCGTCATGATACTTTCGTAATGTATTATGTCTGCATATCTTGTGACATTTAATCTTCTTGAAATGTCCATCTGATCATACTCTTCTCAGACTAAGCATACAACTTGTGATCTGATTGTCGGAGTCAACGAAAGATTTCCCCCTACGTTTCTAATAGTATTTTAGTGTCAAAAATGCCAGACTGAATAATGTCATGCGACCACTTCTCGGGGCATTTAAAGGTGAAAAGATGCAGACCTCTCCAATTTATTACTTGTCATTTCTCTATTTTTTCAAAATTTCAAATTCTACCAAATAATGGATTAATGATTTATAGATTTAATCGATAACTGAAACAAATAATTATTAATAATAATTATATATAAAGCTATATGCTGCAGTTTTTGCATTTCCTGACAAAACCAACGTTATTTATGGGTAGACGTAATAATTAACAAATTACACATTAAAATATCAAATATTTTTGGGAAAAGTCCATAAAAATTGGCAAATTAAATTGTAAAAAAATGCAAAATTAATTAAAAAATAATAATTAAAACAAATCTGACATTTCGACATAACGAAAGTGGAACGACTTACATGATGTACCACCCGGCAAATGATTCGTATCCATTGGCTGACAAATGGTTGACGGAGATCCCCCACAAACCTGAAAAAGTTGGCCATGTCAAAGAGACATTTTTAATGAAAAATATTTTAAAAATATATTATTTATTTTTTTGTCTGTCGTGTTTATCGTTACTAATTGGATTAGTTAATTCAAACAAAATCTCCAAAATTGACTTGGGTTTTTGTATTCTGAATAAGACTTTTTCCATTGTATTTTAAGTTGGGTTGGAACATTGGGGGTCAATAAAGCCAAGTTTTCTGATAGAGAGGTGAACAACTTAGCTTTCGTTCCATTAGTTATTCTACAAACGGTTTTCAGCAGTGTTTGTAAGCGTTTAGGGGGTGATTTGTATCACTGTTTTACTGTTACAACTATATATAGTTTTATTTATTAATAAATATAAATAATAATAATATTTAAAATTGATTTATTTTTATTATTACTATTATCATTATTATTATTATTATTTTGTTGAACCAGGAAGAAAAGTTATTTGCGGAGAAACCGAATTCTTCTTCGCGCCTTTTTTCTTCTAAAAAGACGAAAAGAAGAAAAATTGATTTTCGGTTTATATTAATGAATTACCGTCATTTCATTCCTCTTTCTTTACTCTTTGAATCTTATCAGTTTTACAATGGTTATGACAGAATTCCAGAGGAAAATAGATAGCCATAAGACGAATAATTGACTGGCTACTGAAGTCAGTAGACCTAACCCCACGGACTTTTGTGTGCAGCCATATTGAGCAAACAGTTTATGCATACTCTGTTCATCTGAGAACTTTTGAAGGGGAGAGTAATTGATGCATTTATCAATATTACACGTTTTTCCTGAGAAGGACTGCTTTTGTAAAACCAATTCGTTCCTCTGGATCCAAAGACGAAAATGTTAAATAGGAAATGTTGTACCGTTGCCCAAATATTACTAAATGTGGACCAAGGAGTATTGAAGAAAAGAAATTTTTTCTGATGAGGGTGTATTTGCGTTTTAGAGACAGAGAGTAGAGTACAACCATTATTGTTAGTAAACCAGTAATGTTAAGTAAAAACGGGCCACACTGCAAAACTTCATATTTTTGAACATTTCTTTAAATCTAACCTAGTTCAAACAAAAAATAATATTTTTAAACCAATCGAATATTTCATATTTATATTGATTATTATTCTTTTACGTGCAAAATCTATATAACTCTCCTGAATATTTATAGTGGAGTCTAAGTAATTTTCAGCCTTGCCACGTATATTCCATTTTATTTTTACGATTTATTTATAATATTTTAAATCATTGGAAAAGGTGACGGTTGCTGTAGAATTATAAGAAGCTGAGGTCTAATGTTATAAAAGATTTTAACAACAATTTTTGATTGCAGAATAAATGTATCCATTTTGGGTAATAAAATGAAACCAGGACTAATAAAATATTTAGAGACATAAAAATGATTAATTCAAACTTTGTTCCCTTTCCGTTACCTGGACTTGTCACTGAAGGAAAAATATTATCACAGAGACGAGTTTAATACAGTAGATTTCGCTGATAGAGAACTTGCGTAAAGAGAACAAAATCGGGTAAAGAGAACTTTTTGGTTCAAAAATGGCATTTTCCCCAAATGTTAAGTGTAAAAGTTATCTTTACTCGATTATCGGTTAAAGAGAACATGTTTTATTAAAATAAACATTTTTTATTTTTTTCAAAATTCAGTTCATTTTAGACAGTTAACATTTAAAAATTTAATTATTTTTGTTTTAAAAAGGTAATTGATTAAAAAGTAACCTGATTAAAGGTCATTTGATTAATTGAAAATTTTATTTTACTCAAAAATTTTAGGCCATAATGAAATCAGGTTCCAGGACAATTCTAACACTCAAACAGAAATTTGAAATCATAGCACTT
>JBBMKC010254484.1:0-10167 GCA_037834085.1 Bipalium vagum | reverse complement strand
TGCTGCTATTAGAGGTATCGGCTGAGATGGCTTTGATGACTGAACTCCAGATGACTGAACTCCTCGTAGTCTCCACACAACAAACTCAAGCAATTCTCTTAATTAAAAAACTGTGCCAGGGAAAACCCTGGTCAGCATAAATAAAATTATCAAAATCATACCTAATAATTTTCTGGGCAAAAAATAATGAATTTTCACTGGTTTATATACTTTTTCAGAGTTGATTTTAGTGCCTCTGATTGGCCAGTTAAGCTGTCAATCATGACGTACTTACTATATTTATTTATTTCTAAAAATAGATTAAATTTCGAAAAATTTAATTTAGGAATTTTAGAGTGATATGCGACTGATAAAAATCAGTAGTTGATCCTAAAATAATATTTAAAAATCAATTTTTTTAAAATTTAGTTAATTAATTTAAATTAATAATTAATAATTAAATAACATGATTTAAATTAGCCAGCACTTATTTAATTGTTATTTTTCGCCAAAAATTTTAATTACAAAAGTTTTAAAGATGAGAGTCAAACCTCAACAATATGATAGATAAGTGCATATCGCATACTGATTAGATCTCGTTTTGATACATATGCAGTGCGCCACAAATTAATTGCCGCACTTACAAAAATGACATTATCTTTTGTCCAAAGATTTCAAATTTTTCAAAATATTTACGCTATGTAGCTATGAGTGTCTTAATGCAAATGTTAAAAAATAATTGAGAAGTTCTTAATATAACCAACTATATATTAAGCAAAGAATAAAAATATCAAGAAAATATCGACACAAATTAATTTCCAAAAAATAGATTTTTATTCACAAAAAATGTACCAATACGATTCTAATAGTTTATTGAGCTACCGTGGGCATAAATAGTCTCATAAATTCTATTTGACATTGAAGTTAACAATTTTTCCAGTATGTATTGATCAATGTCTTCCAAACCAGCCAATAACTGCCGATCGCAGCTCATCAATTGAATTGAATTTCTTTCCATCAGCAAATATCTTCTGAACCAACACTCCACATAAGTTTTCTATGGGATTTAGATCCAGTGAGTACGGCAGCCAGTCCATAACTTCAATATTTTTGCCTTTTAGCCATTCCATAGTTGAACGGGATACATGACACCTGCAATTATCTTGCTGAAAGATAGGGCTGAATCCGCCAAAACCTTGTATAAAAAGTAGTAGATTGTCTTTCAGCAGTCTCAGATACCCCCATTGATTTAGATTGCCGGAAACAGTCACCATACTTGACCTGCCACTGAAATTGAAACAGGCCCAAATCATTAAAGATCCTCCGCCAGAGTGTCTTTTGGAAAATTGCATATTTTCTTTTCTCAAATCATGCCAACAGTATGCATGGCCATCTGGTCCGTCTAAATTAAATTTCTTTTCGTCACTCCAGGTGATCTGCTTCCATTCGTCACCCCATGGTACTTTAGGTTTCGCCCATTGCAAACGCTTCAATTTGTGTTCAACTTTCGCTGGTGGTTTCACCATCATTTTTGGTATTTTAAGACTTGGGTATTGTTGATAACACGGCGGATAGTTTCCTTGCGTAAATTTAAGTTAAGTTTAATGTTTAATTGTCAAGTTTGAAATCGATTTATTGCTGGCTTTGCGAATAATCAATCGTTTCTTTTTGGGCGAAATCTTTGTCTTTGGGCCAGGCTTACGATTTTTGCTATCTCCATTTTTCAAATAATAACTTATGGAGCTTTCATTTATGTTTAACTTATTTCCGATCCATATGTTTGATTTTCCGGCTTCGTGGTAGGCTTTAATCATCCCTTTCTCAAAGTCGGACATTTTGCTTAAATTTGGCATGGTAAGAATTTACTAAACAGTTTAAATTATAATTTTTATAATTATTAATTCTCAATTATATTGTAAAAATTTTAAGTATAAAATTAAAATTTATAAAGAAAATCCAAATTCAATTTAGTGCGGCAATTAATTATGGTCAACAAAAATTTTGAATGATATAAACAAATTAAATTTAGTTAAATTACAACTTAATTTTAATAATACAATGCTGTTCAAATAAGTTCTTATATCTTGTACTTTCATCAATTTTATGAAAATTTAATTATAGTTTAAAAATAATCAAGATTTCTTGATTTTACAAGGCGTGGCAATTAATATGTGGCACACTGTATTATTACCGCATCTTACAGTATCTATCATTCCTACAACTATTTTCTCTGGATTCACTCATCCCTTGTTGAATTTTTGTTTAATTAACAAGTGTCTTATATTTAACCTTAACCTACTTTCCTTCCAGCTTAAATATCTTCAATTCTATTCTTACAATTTTATAAATTTAAACTATCTCAATTATAAATTTTAAATATTCATACACTCAAGTGATACTTATGTTGGGTTGCTAAAGGCACGACCACTAAGAATCAATAATAATAATAATTATGGATCTATAAAAATAATTTTATTATTTTCCTTAAATGAAGTATGTAACTTATGTTTATTCGATATTCGGTATTCATGAAATCATAAAATTCATAAAAGCAAATTGGGCCTATTCAATATTTAGTAATTATAAATTTGAAAAATCAATACTAACTTGGATTTATTCGATATTCGACATTGAAAAAAATTTAATATTTTATAATTATAATATTTCTTTAACTTTTGACTCATTTTTTCAATTGATATAAATAATAACATTCTTGTATAATTTAAACAACTTTTGATTTTATTAGAAAAAGAAATACATTTTTTATATAATCTTGATATTTTGAAAAAGTAAATGAAAATCATATCTAAATCCATTTTGAAAATAAAACTGAATGGTAATGCTTATAATTGATTTATCACTTATATTGTATTTATTATGAGAAACAATCTTTATTTTCCATTTAAAGGATTATTTCTAATTTTTCTGATTTTGATTATATTTTTTGTTATAATAATAAATAAATGTATCTAAAATATTAAAATATACCAGTTTTTCATAACATTAAAATAAATATATATTATAATAATATCTTTAAAAAGTTTATAAAATATAAAATAAAATAACTTTTTATTATTTTCTTGCATAAACAAACTCTTATTTCTATTCACAATTCAATTCTGTTTCTCTAAGAAGCAATAAATATGAATTGCTTCATGTGGAACATAAAATAATTGTAAAATGTGTCTTACTCTTTCTGTTAAATTAATTTTTCACTATGTCTTGATAATACCTTTATTAATAAGATTCTCATCTTCAAATCTTTTTTAATATTTCCAATTCTGATTCTAAGCCTAAAGTTAATTTTGGAATGAGCAATTTTAAATCGGTTAATTTCAATTTAGTATGTCATATTATTGCATGAAGTATATTTCTTACTTGTATCTATTTTTTGTAAAATCTATTTCTCTCCGCATATTATTAAACGAATTCTTAAATTTTCAGAAGTCAAAGAATTCCAAGAAGAATACCAAATATTGGGTTTATATTCAAAATTTAATTTTTTACAACTTTCACCAGCATAATAATTTTTTAAAATTAGGCTTAATTTTATTTAAAAAACTTATATCTTCACGTAATCTGTCTTTGAACTCGTTTAATTCTCTTTATTGAATAAAATCTAAATAACAATCATCATCAATAGGATTTTCAACATTTATTTGTTTATTTTTATTTATATTTATAAAATCTTTCATAAAATCTCCGGTTACATTTTAAAAATTAAAATCTGGGTCTTCTTAAATATCAATACAGGGTTTTCAAAATATTTAACGTTTATTTCAAAAATCACATCAATAGAGTTTATTGCACTAAACGTATACATGAAAGTCTGACTATTGAAATGCACTGATTAAAAATCTTTTCGAACTAATGCTTTTACCAAGAATTTATTCATATCACGAAAAAACCCTGATATTTTATTGGGATAATTGATAGTTCATCCTTTGTCTGAGAATTTGAATCTCGTATTATCTCCTTCCAAACACCAAAGGCTTCTTTTATAGGGTTTAGGTGAGGGGAATAAGGTGGTAAAAATAAGAGTGTGGTTAAAATTATTGCACATTTCTTTAACAGTTTCTGCCTTTTGAAAAGGTACCTTGTCACAAATTAAGATCATATTTCTAAGTTTTTGCTTCTTAAGGTATTCATTAACTCATGCATAAATATTGTAAAACTATTATATTATTATTATTATATATATTATTATTTATTATAAGGAGATTCATTAATTTTAAAGAACAATAATTCATTTTGAGTAATGGCTGCAGCAATGGAGATATTTTTATTTCAAATTGTTGTAACAGATTTTCTATGAGTTACACCTATTACAGCTCTTCTATGTCGTTTTCTCATTGCACAATTAACTCCCATTTCATCAACATGATTAATCTTGCAAAATCTTCTTCAAACTCTTTCCTTGCATAGTTTAAACGATGTAATATATCTCTTTGAATGTTGCGTCTTATGGAAATTAATTGAACGCGCTTGAAGCTATATTGAAAAGATTTATTGATCTATGTACTGTGGAGACAGATACATGTAAATATGAATCATTGCTAATTGTCTTTTGAATTGCACGTAAATTAACGGAGCAATCTTTTTGTATTTCATCGCGAATTAAAGCTTTAACAGGCGTATTAATTTTTTTGCGCCCACAGTTCTCATTTTCGTTACATATATTTCCGGTATTTTTATATTTGTTAATCACAGATCAACACGTATTGTAATTTACAGCCGGATCCATAGATATTTGGATAAATGATTTTCTACTTTTGTATTTTTTACAAAAAGCTTAAAAAGTAACTTTACTTCAATTACCAATATTAGTTGTCATTTTTATTAAAAAATTATCTAAAATTAAAAAAAATAATTACTTTTATTAGTTTATTTAGATAAATTTAAACTTTTGTCGTTTATCACATAAAAAAACAAATATTTTGAAAAAATGTTAAACATATTGAAATAAACGTTAAACATTTTGAAAAACCAGATATTATTATTGTCATCATTATCAAAATTTTCATCATATTCATATGAAGATTTTGTGTAACATTTTATTAAAGATACATAAAATATAAATAATATTTTTGAAAAAAAAATAATATCTTTAATGTATACGTGTTTCATTTTAGTTTCAATATTAAACATTTTATCTCTCTTATTTTTAATTCCACGAACTGTTCTTCTAATTAAACAATATTTATTTTTCTTATAAAAGTTTTTCTTTTCAAATATAGAGGTCATGTAGCTTCATTTAAACAAATTTTCAGGTTGATCTTTTAAATCATATATATATATATATATATTGTAAATTTCGAAATTCTAATAAACTTAATTTACGATTATTATTATTAAAATATTTACAAGCTTTTACATATTTTAAATATTTTCTTTTATTAAAAACTTAAGATTTTATTATAGTAAATTCAATTCTGTTATTATAATAACTAAACTTTGAAAACTTGTTAATTTATTATTGTTTGATATATTACAGATATTTTTAAAAATAATAAAAAAAAGTTTGAAAAACATGATTTGAAAAAAGTCATTCTATTAAATTATTTATTATTAAAATATTTACAGCTTATTTCCTCTTTGCCCTTTTTTGGTCAACAAATTTTTCGATTTCGGCTTTCAACTCAGTTTGAGGAATTAAATCTTCAATTTTCAAAGGTTGCCTATTGAACGAATCACTAGGATCATTTAATAAATGACATTGAATAATCATACTATCAATGACAACATTAGATTTAGGAATTAATCCTCGATCAACCATAATCGTATTCATATCCGGATCTAAATATTCAAAGGGAGCATCCTCAAAGTAAATTTCTTCCATTGTTTTTTGCTTCTTTATGTCCAATACATCTTGTAGCATCTTTTTAAATTGCTCGTTTTTATAACCGCAAAAAATATCTTTTTTCTTTAAGGATCATCATCTGAATTCTTTATGATGTTCATTTGCTAATTTTTTTTAATTTTCTTTTTTAATTCTTCTTTGCATTCAAACAGTATTTCATTTGCAATATTTTTAGCAGCTCTTGGAAGACCTAATCTGAAAGCTACTTTTCCTTTCAGCGGCTCAGCTGTCCCAGCGCAACCTTGTTCTTCATAATTAATTTTATTATCATTCTTTCAAGTTTTTCTCTTGGTATTGGATTTTGAATATTGTTCATTTCATGTATCATTTCAAAATCAGCAACATGTCTATCTTTTATATATATTTTACATCATCTTTCAATGCAACTTGATCAATTCTATTTATTGGATTTGAATCAGGTTTTGAAATTGGATTAATTTCTAGTTTTTCAGTTTCGTTGAAATGTTCTATTATTTCAATATAATTTTCTAATCTTTTATCAATATGCAAGCCAGGCCCCGAAAATGAATGCACTGGATTTGTCTTATTAAAGAGTATAAAGATTTTAAATGTAATTCTCCTGGATATTTTCCTGTTGTAAAATTTTCTAAAAATTTATTATTTGTAATTGATGACTGAATGTCACCTGTTTTTATAAAAAAAATTGAATATTTTTCATTTATTTTTGTGGTATTGCAGTATTTGGTATTCTAAAAGTGGAAAATAATCAACATCAAATTGGAATTATTCGATATTCGGTATTCAGTATTCAAAAAACTTAAAATCAAATTGAGCTTATTCCATATTCAATATTCATAAAACTAAATTTGGTTTATTCGATATTCGACATTGAAAAAAATCAGTTGCAAAGTTGGGAGGGTGAGAGGACCTTGAGAAAAAAAATTTGTGGGTTTGGATGTTGATCGCAATTAGTCATTTACCCATTACTAAAGCTTATTGTGCTTAGTTTCGATTAATTACAATTAATCTGAATAAAGGGATATTGTGGTTGCTTTGATTCAACAATTAAATTTTCGGAGTAATTTAGATCTAACGAGTACGTTGTAAATAAAGTGAGGAATTAGGAAAGTCGACCTAAAGTTACTTATTTCCTTTTAAGGGAATTAGTAATACTTATACTTGGAAAACAGGATAATGGTAGATGATAATCAATTAAAGTATTTATCGAAATCAAATAGGCAAATAACAGTTAGAGAAAATACTTAAGCGTTAAATCTAAGCATAGAAACTGTTTTAAGTAGCTGAAAACAATATGGAAAGTAAAAGTCAAATGGAAACCTCACAAACTTTATGAAATTCAAAAAAATAAAGCTATTCAATTTGTTCTTCGTTGATTCTAAGAAATAGGTTTGAATCATTTTAATCGCAAATCATTACATGCAATGAAAAATGGATGTTAAACGACAATAATAAAGATATGTGCAATAGTCAAACAAAAATGAATCACCGAATGAAGTCCCAAAACCAGATTTGCAGCCAAAAAAACCCAATGATTACAGTCTGGTGGTGTTACAAATGTAATCCATTTCAATTTCCTTAAAAGTAGTGAAACAATTACGAATACCACCAAAATAGACAAAATGCATGAAAAACTGTCACAAGATTCCAACACGTGAACACAAAAGGTTGGATTTTATTAAACCACAATGCCAGACCACAGGCATCACGAATAAATCTTAAAAAGTTGCAATACGAAGTTCTACCACATCATCTTATTTGCCAACTGACTTCCACTTTTCAATCACCTTGAATTGTTTATCGATCAAACGAACTTCACTGATCAAACAATGGTTGAAGAGACTGATGTTTCATATAATACCCATTTTAAAAGTGATTGAATAAATAACCTTCTCAGGCTGGAAATGTTGAATTGATTATAGCGGGTATATTTTGATTAATTTATTTTTTGGCCTTTGGAAAATTAACCTAAAACTGAAATGTTATATTTAATAGCGCAATATATCAAGAAGTCAATAATTTCCATTTTCCTAATTTTCAGGAACTCACATAATTAAGATATTATGAATTCTTAGTTCAAAACTCTGCAGAAATCCATCTTTTCATTTCAGTGAGCCACAAAAATTATCATTTATACCCAACTATTATGCTGAACAATTTTCAACAATATTTATTCCAATGACAAAAGTCTAAATACAATTGATTTTCTACAAAGAACAAGAAATTCAAAAAAATCAAATCAGGCAATAATTTCTTCTTCAACCTTAAGCTCGTTTTGGCGATTGGTCTTATCCATGTCCTCTTTGATACAGGCGATGAGTATTGATAAAATGTTAACATATGATTCCACATTCACTTCCAGGCAATGGCCGACCCGCCGTAGATAGGTCAAATTGAAATACAGGTCCTTGGCACGGGTGGGCGATTCGATAAGTTTTTTATCTGACGAACCACCTCCACCACTGCTGCAATTGGTACTACTTCCACCAGAACCGACCATTTGCGAAAACAACTCTTTTATGCAAACAGGAATGACCAATTTTGAGTTCTTGATTTGTGCATAGAACCGGGAAAAGTACTTCAAATGGAGTCGAATAAGAGCCACCAGAGACTCCTGAAAAATGTAAGAAAAACAATATTAATTAATTAAGTCACAAATAGAAAGCTAATATATCACATACCAGCCATGTGACGGTTCGCTTGCTCAACGCTTGCAAGGAAATGCCGTACATTGAAGCGATATTGGGACATTGTTTGAGCAGTTTGTTTAATTGTGCCATTTCATTGATAGTCGGTCTGTTGCTGCGAGGTTTGCACAGCGCACAATATTTCGAATCTGTAAGACCATCCAACGATTGATTACAAATACAACAATTCGATTTCGAATCTATATCCAAATTGTTATCTGGTGCAACCAACGCATCGATACTTGATAATTCATCCACAATCATCGATTGATAAAGTCTCTGTCGAAAAGAAAATATATCCGTTTATTTATCGATCAAATTGCAATACCATAAGGGATATGATCTGATTGTCACTGATCTGCGTCGAGTGCCATAACTGAAGAAATTGTACAGCATTTTGTGCCAATCGATCACGATTCAGACTTTGGTCAAGTGAATAGTGACGAGGTAGCAAAATTTTTAAGAAATCGAAATCCAGGCATCCCCGAGGACAAGTTTCACCGACCTGGTGCTCAGTGCTACAGCCAACATAGGCTGATTTGAGTTTCCTTACCAGTCGCGTCATCAAAGTGATCTGATTACGACTTGAAAGATGTTTTTGCGTCAGCATGCTGCTTTCACGATCCAGCACTCCTTCACTGAACAGGGCACTTCCCAGCTGGATCAACTGTGTTGCATGGTTCAGATCGATGAAACGACCGGGTTTAGAGATTAAAATCATGTCCACACTCATTTTGTACAAACGGATTCTGGTATCATCGAATTCTTTCACTCTGATTCCCATTCGCAGACATTTTTCCGTGGCATCCTTCAGAGCAGACAAAATTTGCGAATTAATGCCACGCTTCGGTAAACTGGCTAAGTCTTCACGCAAACGATTGATTTCCGCTACCACTTCGTACAGAATATCAAGAGCTGACTGCAAAGACTGCGATATCGGAGTCAAAAAACGAGTCCCCAATTCGTTGAGGTCAGCCGCTGCTTCTTTGACAGAAGAAATCAAAGTCTCACCGTGATTTACCAGTTCGATCAGTGTATTTTCTTTCACTAAATTCACAGGTAAGGATAATGCACCTTCACTTTGATTTAAGTGGGCAGCTTTTCCAGCTTTCACAGCATCTTCACATTCCCTGATGCGCACCAACCATTGCAGACTCTTCCCCAAAAGCATTAGGCATGTCCGTTCATCAGTGAACGGTGACCAACCAGGAAATAATCTTTTGGCTTCTTCAAATAAATGGACAACTTTTGGAAGTAGGACTCCAGGATTGGTCATGGTCATCGACATTAAACTATGACTATCCTGTCGCCACTGTAACAGTCTGGCAACCATTTGAACAAAATTATCACATGGCAAGCGTAAAGGAAACCGACTGAGAGTTTGATTCATTTGGGCCAAATTTTCTTCGTTCATACTATTAAAAGAGATCTTTTCAAATTCCAGTTTATTGTTCAATAGTTGTTATGTTAATCAAATTTAATTTGATTTTTACTATTGTATCATTAACAAATAAATACAGTTTGGTCCAACGAATTGTCCACCTTCTGATAAACAGAAAAAATCCAATAATAACATTTATTAAACAATGATACATGAACTTGGGTATAAAAAGAAAATTAATACAAAAGTATTACATAAAATGCCATCAATATTTGGTGTAT
>JBBMKC010254475.1:0-10169 GCA_037834085.1 Bipalium vagum | reverse complement strand
TTATAAGGATGGAATAAATAAATTATTATCTCGTTGGCAAAAGTGTTTAAACTGTAATGGAAAATATTTTAATTAATTAATTTTATTTGCCCGATTTTTATGAATATTTTATTGACTACTAAAAATACGACATTTCATACTGGACAACCTAATAGTATTAGTATATACCTATAATAGGAAATCGTATGTGCCTCTTCTGATACAATACTGCATTAAATTCTTCTTCTGCATCCAAAAATATTCTTGTCGTTTCTTCACAGTAAGCTTCTTTGCTTCAATGATAATAATAAATTCAATTGCTGTTTCATCCAAGGCATCCATTGACATTGCTCTAAATTTCTTGGCTTAACTGTGATTTTCTTCTGTTTAAATTTGAAGCATTTAGTTTCAATTTAGTTCAAAGGCTTTGTTTGTATAATTGAAGCGATTAATCTTTGACTGAGATTCCTTTTCAAAATATATCAATTGTCAAAAGAATAATAATAATAATTATTATTAAGCCCATTCTAATTTTTGGTTGAACTCAGTAGCCTTAACAGCTATCCCTACGGAGTGGGTTGACCCAGCAATTTAAATGATCAATTGGTAACGTTTTAGCTTGACACTGTGAATTTTGATGGATTTCATTCCCAATTTCGCTATTTATACTAAAAGCTTCACTACTTATAAAGCATATATGTATATACAAGCCGATTTATTTAAAAAACTTTATAAAACATTCTCTCACATCAAATAATTATAATTTTTTTAAAATATATAAATATCTTGTTTATATTTTTAAATGATTAATTATTTAGCACAATTTTATTCCGCGAAATATAAATTTAAGAAAATATTTATTTCAAGTACAAATTGTTAGGTTCGCCTAACGGATATCCAAAGGAGAATTGGTTAAAGGGAAGGATCAACAGATATAATAATAATAATTATAATAGTAATAATAATAATAATAATAATAATAATAATAATAATAATAAATGATAATTGTTATAAAAAAATAAATAATAATTATTATAAAAATAATCATAGTATATTAATAATAAAATACTAATAAATAAATGTTTTATTTTTATGGAGAATTATATGAACAGGCTGAATTCCTGAGTGGTGGCCATTTATGGAAATATAGTGCCACTCAGGGAAATTCAGAGGCCATTCCCGGGTAATGGGCACTTATGGTCTTATATAAACGATTGTGTTATCTTTGTGTTGATAAAGTTTTATTGTAGAACTGATTTTTTCATTATCCCAAACCATTAGTGAAGGGGAAAGATACCAATTAATAGTTTGAATTGATGTACTCGTTATAAATTTAACGAAATAACAAAAACGAAAGCCTCTCTAAAATACAGGAATAAAAGTATAAGACATGCCCTATTTGGAATTTCTTCGAGAATCGGGGCGTGATTTCGACAACAGTGCTAAAACAGACCTTAAAAATTCAATAATGTCAACTTCAAAAATCAATTATAAATTAGGAGGATAGGCCCAAGGAAATGAATACAATTAAACGAAGAAAGGGAAAGTTTCTCGGAATATTTAAAAAAAATAATATTATACTTTAAAATGTACTTTGACTAAAATATATTTATTAAAAATATTGACGAGGTTGTTTAAATCATTTTAATTTAATAAATTTAATTAAAAAATTAATTAATTTATACATTATTTTGTTTAAATGAATTAAAAATTAAGTTGAAAAAGTTAAATACACACCTGTGAGACATTCCGTAAAATATTTATATCTTTCGGGTACACTGGATTCCCTCTGTGTCATTTTATTAAAATAATTTATTTTTATACCTCCACATGTGTTGGATATACAGGGTTGGCCATAAGTGACTTAAGTTTTAAACTCTAAAAATTGTGAAGATAACTTTTATTTAAGAAAATCAAAATACATATCCAGGCAGGGAATTATATAATAATTATAAAACTGGTTGGATAAATGAACCATTCATATCTAATAAAAGTTGACAATGGACCTTCAAATATTCAACTGTTATAGCTTGAATTTCTTTACAAAATTTTTCCTTCAACGGTTCAATACTAGTTGGTTCGACCTGATGATAAATGCGTGCGTATTCCTACAGCAGACGTTCTGGCATGGCCATTGGAAATTGCTAGCTTTTTTCGTGAGAGTGATTCTTCAACCACCTGCCTACGAGATTCAATCAAGGACGGCCTACCACTACGAACAATATCATGCAATGACTTCGTGGATTCGAACTTCTGAATAAGGTTGCTAACAGTTTGCACGCCAAATAGTTCTTTTCACAGATTATGTACGGTTTTAAGCGCTCTCAGTGCAGCTTTGGATGATTCGTCGTGCTTTAAAATAGCTTAACTATTTCCAATCGAGTGTATATAACTTTTTTGATAGAATGAATTTAATTACAGGTACTAAATTTGAGGGATCGTGTGTACTGTCCTCGACAGATGTACATGAAATACCAAATCAACTCTGAAAGAGATTCAAAAAAATTAGAGCTTGACATTGATCGAAGATATGGCCAGAATCTTAAATCCATGACCTCTGAGTCAGTACCCAATATAAAAGTATTACTAACACAAGTGTCACAATGTCTAAAGGTTTTTATCTAATAATAACAACATATTACTGATTTTTGTTATATTAGTTTGTCTCGTAAATACGAGTAATGCCTTTGTTTTATAATAATTCAACCAATTAATAATTTGTTTAAATATTTTTTTTTGGTTTTTTGATATTTTACCAAAGTTTGATGCTTAAATTGTTTTTCCATCATTTTGATGAATACGTATTATGTCTGGAGAAATGATAGACAAAATACAGAATGAAAATTACATTCGACATTGTTTGATTAACGAACTGTTGATGCCTGAAGATGCCAGAAACCGTTTTCCCGATTCTAAGTTCGAAATTTTTATTTATCAGTTGGTCCTAGTTCAGGTATTTGTCAAAAAATATATTGATTTAGAAAATTGTGGAGAATTAACTGTTTTCCAAAAGTAAATTAGTCGTTTAAAACAAACATTTTCTCAAAAAATCTGTAAATTTTAACTTCGCGATAATTAATATGATATATAAATATTCCCGTTGAAAGAGGTCATTATTGTTGATTATTAAATGTTAAAGATATGAGTTAGGATTGTAACAAACTACCGTGATGTTATTCATTTTTGTTTTGTTTACCTGCATTATTTCTACTTAACGTTATTTGTACATTTTTTGAATCCATTTTTGTGCTCTAGAAACCAATGATCATATTCAATGTCAAATGCTTTCAATAAAGAGACTTTTGGCATTACCACCTTAAAAAGTGAATAGACTACTTCTTTGGGACTAAGCCCAAAGATTTCTGGAGTCGTGGCTTCGAAAAACTGATACAATAGTGGAGGCAGGTATTATGTCACAGACAAATCTGTTATTATCTTATTAGAATAATAGAATGAATGGTGTTCACAAGTTTTGTTTTTTTTTAAATGAATATAAAAATTTCACAGGAATCTATGTTGCAACCTAATATTATAAATATCATACTACATGGTTGATTTATAGTAATATAATAAAACAAATTGATTTTCTGATGAATAAATAATAAACTACTTAATGAAATGTCAATTTACTTATATCACCAATAGCTTATTTAAACAACTAATATTATAGTTATTATTTTTATTCATAACTTTTACGTATTTAGAATAAAATACTAAACTTGGCGTTTAAAATTTATTTTATATTTAAAAAATATTATTTATATATCCAATTATAAATATATTTTTAAAAAATTGTATTATGTGTTCAACTTTATTTTGATAACTAAAAATCTTTGGGGCTTTGGTTACCAGGTTAGCTAAATGAAAGATAAGTTATTTTTATTTTTTGAGTGAAAAATAAATATAATTTTTAAATTATTTATTTATTTCACACCATGTTCTTAACCTTAACAAGATATTAACAGTAAAAATTTTTACAACAATTTCCAGAGAAATATTTTTTTGACTAAATTATCTTTAATTCGTAACAGAAAATTTTGATTGTATTAAACTGTTGAGGTTCTTCCTTGATCGGTATAATCGCCAAACACGACCGTTACAGTTAAAGAATATTCCTATCAACAGACCAAGGCTTGAGTTCAAGGCATTGAAAACCATGTTGACACTATCCCAGTCAAGAAGAATGCTCAGTTGCATCATACCCATTGTGACCCCTGACAAGACCGCAAGCTTGATGGAAAAAAGGAGGAGAATTTTGGTATTGCGGTTCATCGAAGACGAATTTGCCACTTTTCCAACACTTGTTACTGACCTGGAAAAATTGACCTTTGCAAACACATAAAAAGAACTAAATAAATTAGTTATTTTTGATTTTTACAAATTTCTTTTCGAAAATATTACAAATACATTCACGGTAGTTACGGTGCTTAAAATAAATATTTTTAAAATTTAAAACTTCAATTAATAAACATTTTTAAATAATAAATGTTCTTTCAATTAAACAAAATATCAAATTTTTCATATCTTATTTTAATTATATACAAGAAAACCTGATCAATATAAACCTTGATACAGGAATATGAAGATTGGGATGTTTTAAATTGTGATGAAACTGGAGTTTTTTTGGAAAATATTTAAAGAAGGCAAAACAAGCGGTACTTTTTCCAAAGACCGAGTAACTATTCTTTTCGGAATTAATATAGTAAGTAAAGAACTAAAGCCGTTAGTAATACAGTACCTGGTCATTGAAATAGACTCAAACAAAAAATATCGTTTTTTAATCGTAAATTCAATATAAAATGATTTTAACGTAATCCATTATTAAATACAAGAATAATTTATTTATTAAACTGAAAACACTAAAAATGTTATACATTTCTATTGCACAAACAATAAATTAAGAATAAATAATGCCTTAAGAAAATAAAAGTTGAAGGATTGTTTAGTATTAATGGACTCCATCTTACGACGCAGTAAAAACCTCACATAAATGTATATTTAGATTTAGAATGATTCTCTAATTCTTTTGGTTGTCCTAACGAAGTTGTGTTTGGTAAAAATGAGTGCAAGTTAATATTATTCAGTTAAAGATGTGAAGTATCAGCCGAACAGTTATTGGGAAATAGTAAACTTTTTCTTGTTTTCTTATGAATTAGAGATCCCAACTTTTTATCCACAATTCGAATAAAACTTGAAATCTTCTAAGCATTATTATTTGCTAAATATTGAATCGGAATTCTTCCATTCTTAAAACATGTGGAATGTATCGATTTCCCTATAATTAACAATGGTAACTTTTCTGATTCTGTTATTTTGGTATCAACAGATTCAACAATTAGATCTTTGCACTTTATAAAGGTGGTGTAGCGTTCATTTATGAGTGCAAGTATTTTATTCGGTAATAACCATCAAAATTATGGAGTTTCATTCATATTAAAGACATCATTTGGTTCATATTTTTCGATTGCATCTTGTAGTGCAAATTGCTGTCATTTATTCAGCTGCTCAAGTTTAACGGCACCAGTTTCGCCTTGTATAGATTTAAAGGTTATTGAATGTCGGTTTAAAATTTTTGCAAATCATTCATTACTTGCTGTCAATTTATCAATTTTTAAGACGTCTGCAAATTATCTTGCTTTTCATTGCAGCACTTGCCCATTGTTGATAACATTCTGTCTTGTGGTTTGCTCAAACCATATTAAAATGGCCAAGCATTCCTGTCTGTGTTTTGATTATCATTCATCTTGAAGATTAATGAGCATTAAAGATAGGAAGTACTTATATACTTTAAAATTTTGATTCAAGTAATAATTTTAGAAAATCAAAAAACTATCAATGTTGAACAACATTTTACTCACCACAAGTGATTTCCAAAATTCGAGAGAACAATGAAAATCGACAAATTATACTTTATCATGTAAACACCACTTTTCATACGGTCTATCGATTTTCCAGCCAATAAAAATGTACAATTAATGGTACATAAGTAGTATTCACTTCACTTGTCATTTTGTAACTTTTTTGTTCCGAACCATTAAAACAAAATTAAGGGGTGTGTGATTTCAATCTCCTAAAGTTGCTATTGCAAAATCCGAGGGATTTGTATTTGAAGTAGAAAAAATGGCTTCTAAAATTGCTTCGATCTCAAGCAAAAAAGTGTTTACTTTAAATGTCATTATTTTTCAAAAACATAAATGTATTTCTGTTTTCGTATGGACTACCATTTCTAAGACATTCCATTTTAATTTTATTTATTAATTGTTTATCCAATCTCTTTTGAAATCACAAGGAATTAAAATAGTAATAAAAATCAAAATTACCTTGAAATTCCAACAACTGCAAACAATAAGCAAACGAGGGATATGATTGAAGTTCCTACAGCCGGTCCGGTAATGCCAAATAAAATAGAAAAATTCCCCTTCAACCAACACTTTGGATCATGGCCATAATTGACTGGAAGCCAATTAAAACAGGTATACCCACAAGCATAATTAATAACACCCGGTAACCAGAAAATCAGAACAAATACCCATACCAATATACAACAGACTCCGAACTTCCGAGCGACATAGCTCCCTTGATTTCTTTTCATGTTACTTGACCCAAATGTTTTGGCTGAATCTAAGGCAATCAATAACATCCATCCGAACCACGAAAGCAGAGCAAAGTGTGTAATGAGTATTACAAAATCACAAGCTAAACCCAAACTTTTACTTAATGCTATGATCAGAAAGCCACAGTATGTAATCAGTAAATATATAGACATTGCCAGAACCATCAAGCCAGGAAGGGTTCTTAAAACGGAGTGCAACGTATAGGTCAAAATAGTGATCATTAACCCAAATATTGAGAAAGGAATAAGAATGACAGTGAAATAAAACTCAGCCGACGGTGAAGATTCCAAGGCGGATTTTATAAGAAATTCCCTTGAACCATCACAAACTTTTCTTAGAGCATAATACGACTTATAAATGATAAAGTTATAATTACTATTATTGTTATAATCAATTGATAGTGTCTTTTTCCATGCAGTGATGTTAGAGATCTCTGTAATAATTTGGTAAAAGATTATTTGACAATTCAGCCACGAGGAAGTATTCAGATAAGGATTCCTCACTGAAACCGTACTTATTTTCTTGGCGAAGCTGTACATATCAACGTATAATTCTGAGATGTTCCAGACACCGAGGAATGTTTCGAATGTGCCAATATCATTTTCTAAAGCATTGGTTATGATGAATGTTTCAGACATTTTAGAACTAAGTTGCTTTGTAAAGTTTTCAAATCGTTCCAACATTTTCGGAGATGTATTGTTAGTGATGATAGCCACACCCACCAATATCACCCTCACTGAGATAAAACTTTCTTCAGGGGTCGTCAGAAACAAAAAGTGTAAATTTGTACTTTTTATTAAAGTTCCATTGAAATATTTCCGAACCTGGGTTGATAAATTCAAAATATCCAAGGAGGGAAATATAAAAATTGCGATTATTTTATCTAGTAAACTTATTATCGAACAGAGACTGTCCTCGGTAGGCAATGAAAACGGCCCTTCAGACGTGATGCAATTCTTAACTTCACACATTTCCACATCTCCATATACTTCAATGGGTGTAATGCAAGAATCCAACCTTTTCTTTTCTTCAGTAGAGTATAGCCTTGTTAAGGTTTTACCTTGATTTGGATTGAAAAAAAATCCAAACGAAGAAATATCTGAAGGATGTTGATTTCCAATGATCATCTCACTATGAACATTAATCTCATCAAATATATTGATTAGAGTGCAAATTGTATTTTGGGATATACCATTATGATTATAAAACGTCTTGTTACAATCGATCTGGTTATTCACCAAAGAAGGCAACTTGATGGGAAATTGCGAATTGATATATTGAAAAGACCACAAAATGCACTCTTCATTGAAAATACGTATCCGATTTGTATGTTCTGATTTGTCCATGGTATAGAGTGTAGCTGGGGCACAATATCTGATGTTTGGAATCGATATCAAGTTCGTCATTGAATTATTATTATTACATAAAGCCGTTGGATGATCTATGAAGAAAATCAATCTGGTTTCATGGAACACAATTCCAAGATTGTCACCAGCCTTATAATTGATGATCTTCTTACACCCTCTCCAAACAGTCATCAGATTAGTAGTAAAATTAACAAAATTGGTCAGGTATTTGTAACAGACTGGTTGCAGATGGGACATGTCATCATCAAATGGGATATTACTGATCAAAGCTGGTCTCAACTTGTCAAAGCAACAGTCCTTCGACATTTGACAGTTGGGCATTCTTTGACACTTAACAGCCAAATCCAAAAATTTTTCATTTGTCACATTGGTCTGAACTTAATTGAAAATAATTTTAAGAGAATTTTTGATTTAATTAAAAATTTACTAAAAATCAAATTAAAAAAATTAAAATTAATTAATTAAAAATAAAAGAAACCCCAAAGGAAAATATAAAATATTTATTTGATGAGGATTTTTTATTGTTAAATATATTATCAAAAGATTTTTCTTTAAAATAAAATTTTTTTTTAAAAAATGTGAATTTATTTATTTTTAAAAAATTGGAAAATCAATTTTTTCAAAAATAAGAAAAAGGAATAAATTTTATTAATCATAAAAGTAAAATTATTCTTGAATAGAATAAAAATATTCTTTATTTCTAAAAAAAAAGTGATAATTCCTCTAATTAATTTTACACTTGGACGAAATTAAATATAAATATGAACTGAACGGGTAACTGAAAAAATTAAAAGAACTTGAAAAAAGACTGAACAAAAGGATAATGAGCAGAAGAAGAATAAGATTTAATTATTACTTTTTATGTAATAATCCTTTGACATTTTTAAGTTTTAAAATCATTTTACAAAGAAAATTAAAATAAATCTTTTTAAAAATTATGTTTTTTAAAGATCAAAACTTTTTTAGATTTTTATTTTAATAATAATTTTGATTTCAAAAATTAAAAATATTTTTTCAATGAAAATATAAAATAATTTATTAAATGAAAATAAAAATAATTTATTAAATGAAAATTTATTAAATGTAATTTCTCATCTATTTTGAGTGGAATGGTATTAGTATGGAATTTTTAACAATTTAAATTAAAAACATTTAATAATCGTTAATTTAGATTTGAGGTCCTTATTTAAAATAATTCAACCAAACTAATTGTTCAAACAACTCCTTTTAATCCTGCATGAATTATGTTTAAACAGTTTTAAACTTTGAATGTTGTTTAAATAAATCAATTAAAGCAACTGAAATTTACAAAATGTAATACTAAAAATAATATATAGTTAAAGATATCAGGATATGTTTTTATAGATTATTTTTGAGAAATTTATAAACAATAAAAATCCAAATAGTTTATTTAAACAAATTAATAAATTTTATTTATTACAGCTAATTAAAAGGCTCACTTTCAATAATTAATAAATTATAGAAATCGTTAAGAATTATATTATTATAATTATTAATTTTAATAAATGTCATTAGAGATGAAAAAAATATATCTATTATAATCTATTGTTAATATCAATCGGTTTATAATCAGAATTAGAAGTCATTTTTTGAATAGATTTAATAATTGATAAAACAAATAGTATTTTAAAAAAAATTTTCTTAGACATTAAATTCCTTTTTCAACCGAAAATACGTCTTTAATAAATCAGTTAGACCGATTTGCTTTTCTTTTCTGTTTTTTCACTCGTTTAATAATCTTCACTTATTTTTTACCTTATTCAGATCCATTTATCTACTTCGATCCTGAATCTAACCTTGAATTTGAGTCCTTATCTGAAAAGCTTTTAGAACATCCAGAAATTATTGAAAAAACAAAAATATAATTTATGCATCGACGAAGGGGACACGCCATGAAACCCCATATTACTAGCCATATATAAAATATGACTTATTTATTTTGATAACGTAAAATTTTCAGAAACCACTTAAAACAAATATAAAAATTATTATTACACATTTTTTTGTCAATTTTTTTATTTCATAATCGTTTATTTACTTTTGAACACCATTTCTAGATTAAAATTAAAATAATAATGGCTTAGATGCAAAGCTTTAACAATAATAAGAACAACAGTAATGATAATAATAATAATAATAATAATAATAATAATAATAATAATAATAATAATAATAATAATAATAATAA
>JBBMKC010254474.1:0-20375 GCA_037834085.1 Bipalium vagum | reverse complement strand
AAATGCTTATGTTATAAAAGATTTAATTTACCCAAATTAGTACCTAATCAATAATTTATTTTTCGTAATTATTGTAAATTTTTTTTAAAAAAATTAAGTTTATTTCATAAACGGCATCTAAATTAATACAAAAAAAATATTACAGGTGGAATCATAATCAAATTAGTTCAGTGAAATAACATTGTTTGTAAAAACATACTTGAGTCTATTTCAATGACCAGGTACTGTATATGTACAATTAAGATTGAATAATAATAATAATAATAGTAAAAAAAAAATTTCCAGGTTAAGGGTTTTTTATTTAATTATTTCTCTAATTAGAGTGGATTGTTGAAAATTCGCTGTCAATTTGGAAGGAGACGACTATGTGGGTCGCGAGCTTCAATGGTGAGAGTTAACATTATTGAGAAGTTAGTTGGTTTAATGATCTTTTACCGAGGGTTCTTTTTTTCTCAAATCATTAATTTAATCGATTTTCAATAATTTTTTTGTTGTAATTTCATTTGATTTATACAGTTTTATTTTATTTATAGAGGTCAAGAGATTGATAATTGGAGTGTTCGTTATTTTGTAAAGTGTACGAAACATAATAATTTTTGCTTGCAGTTTTATCATCTAGAAAAAAATTTTGAATATAGTGATACTTGTTTAGCATTTTTAGAGTGCTGACTATTGACGAACAAGTTATAAGAATTGAAGTCTTATTGCGGATTTTGTTAATGTAGAAATTAAATTTAATTACACTTAAAGTTTGTTTCCATTAATTCGTAATTTTTTCGTGTTTTATTTATTTTTAAACTTTATTCTAATTAAAGTATCTTTAATATTAAAAATATTAGGATTTGCTCTTCAATGTAGAAATAATACTATTAAAATAATAACTTATTAATAATAAACAAAAAAACATTAATTAATAATAAAAAATATACAATAACAATGATAATAAAAATAAAATATTTAGGAAATTTTTTATCTTTATTTATTCACATATTAGGGAGCTTTTTCCTTTTCTTGCTTTCAAAAGGCTTAAGCAAAAAAGAGGGCTCCTATATAAAAGGCTCTTAAATGTACCCGAAACAGAGAAAGAGCAGTCTTTAAGAAAATTGCATGAACTGAAGGGTTTTACGAAGGTAATTTTGGTTAAGTTAATAATTGGTAAATTGATTTTGAACACAGAATAATTTGATTGAAATTAAACTATTGTTCAGGTGAATTTTGCTAACTTCTTAAGATTGATATTCTTTTCCATCGAAACTATTTTGCAAGGAACGGAAGAGGTGGTAATCTGAAAAAGCGATATCAGGGGAATAGCCGGGTGACTTAACACTGCACATTCAACTCTGAAAAATTTCGCAGCATACTCTTTGGTATGTAAGATCTGATGTTATCATGGTGAAATATCACTCCTTTTTGATTAGCTAATTCTGGACTGCATCTTTTATTTCGTCTAGCTGCCGACAATAATTATCAGTGTTGATGGTTTCATTGTTTGGGAGAAGCTCAAATCCTACCAAACTAAAAGTAGAATTTGTTTTGGATGCAAATCTCCTTTAGGTTGCTGTATAGGAGAATCGTTTGGCTTTATCTACGATCTCTTCCGTTTAATATTTTTATATATGATCCAGTTTTGGTTTTCTTTAATTATCTGCTTTAAAAAGGAACTTTCCTCGTTCCGTTTCAATAATAATTTGCAAACAGAAAAGCGATCATTAATATTCTTTTCTGACAATTTATGAGGTACCAAAGTGTCATAACGGGAGATGTAGCCCAGTTTTCCTAAGTGATTAACTATAGACGTCTGACTTATATGTAACATTTTTGATATGTCTCGTGTTGTTCTGCATTGTCTTTTTACAATTAAGGCGATTAAATCGTCATCATTGACAGTCAATGGCCACTTTGAGCGACCTGAATCTATTAGAGAAAAATCTCCCTCTTTAATTTTGAGATCCACTTTTGACAAGTGCAAGTGATTATTATATTTTCGCCATATACTAAGCATCTCTTCTTTTGTGTCTGGGTAGCGTTTTTCTCTTTATGAAAATAAAAGAGAATGACATGGCGAATATGTTGGTCATTATGAGACATTTTAAGGCTTGCTACCTAAATATTGCAATTACCTACACATTTAAAAATATCATACACTTTGTTACTATTATACTTTGAAAGTCACTCGTATATCATATCAAAAACTCCTCACTTTAATGTGTCGCGTTCGTAATTCTATTGTCGCTGCAAAAAGTTAAACTCGATTAGAATCAAAACTCCCACAATAATAATTTATCCGCACCCTAATTGAATCAAAACAATTCCGATAAAACTTTATTGAATAGCGCAAAAATAATCGCTACACTCGTCATAAAATCGCAATAAAAATCGTCAAAGGCTGAAATCAATAATCTAAATTATCTCAAAATCAAAACGTTTAGTTATTGAAAATCAAAGAAAAAAAACACAGATAATCCAAAATCACCAATTCAAGATGAGTAAAATAAAGTTCTTGTTAATCATAAAAAAATTAAAGATATTCTTACCAGGAGCGACAAGGAGTCCCCGGGTTGTCCACTAGGCCCTTTTAAGGTCTCCTAGGGATTCCCAAATTCGTTGGGTTTCCTTGTATAATCCTGTTGCATATTTGTTGAACTAAAAATCATTACTGATACATGAATCTGTCGAATAACCGCCTTCGTGATAAAAATCTTCTTCGTAGAAATATAACGTCTTCTTGGCAATGAATCCTTTCAATCGTAAAAGTCTTGAATATGTTTTCCACTTCCAACGAATATAAACAATACTAAAATTCACTTTAATAATTTTCTGGAGCCTTTCTGGGAATAGCCGTCTCTTTATATACTCGTAGAGATTAGTCTAACATCACCAATCCATACGCTTAGAGGCGGCTATTTCCTCTAATAGTCATTAATTAAACTCTATCTCCAGGCCGAGATAGAGTCCGATTGAAACCTGCAGTTCACTCGACTGTCAGAAAATTCATTAGCGTATCATATCAAAATCTCCACGGTGGGATTTTGATATATAGTTTTTGGAAAATTTTTTTAAAAAAATTATTATTATTATTAACTCTAGAACCCAACAACTTTGAACAAAATTTCGTTAAAAAAATTATTGAATTTAATTGAGTTTAATTCTACAGTTAAAAAAACGAACAAATTTTCTGTTCAAGACAATAATTCACTTATATTTATTTAACTAAATGGAATTTGATAATAAAATTGAAGTTCTTGTTCGATTCACGGACCTCAACTTTAATTAGATAAGCAGGTAGTGGTAACGCTGTTTCTAACTGCCAAAATATTAATAAATATACACAGATCGATTAAAAAATATCCTCCTAATCGATTCAGATAAGGTAAATCTGACTCCAAAAGATTCAGTTGCATACATAAAAATAAACAAAATAACTAAGATGATTTATTGAAGCAAAAATATATATTTGTATTATGGTTTTCTACAAACTTAATAATGATTAATTAAAGTTAGTACTAAATTTCTCATTTTATTAAATTGAGGTGAATATTATACTGTTTCTCAATCTTTGTCTACCTTGCCAAAAACCAATGAATATGCGATAAAACTTGTATTCATTTAAGTACAGCTCAAGAATATGCAGAAAATCAATCCTCATAAGACAATTCATTTTTGAAAGTCTAACATTGTGTTAAGATCCTAAAAGGGGATGTAAGTAAGTAGAGGTTATTGTGATTTAGGCCTTAACGGTGAAGGTTGCTTAATTGAGTGTTCGTTTTTATTAATTGAAATTACTGAGATAACGAGTCGTTTTTTAAAACTTTTATTTTTAAGTAAATTAAGTGTTAATTTACAATGCAGTGATATTGTCCCTGATTGTATTATTAGATTATTATTATTATGAAAAATCCTCTAGCTCTTAATCTCAGAGGTCCTCAGAAAAGAAAAAAAATTATTTCACCGCCCTACTTAGCGTGTGAAATAAAAAATAGTGTCAGAAATAGAGATTTAAAAATTATATAATCCTCAGATCCTGGTCTGAGAATTTATTTATTTACAGTCCCCGTCAAAAGTCTGAGCCCATCTTCAAAAATTATTCATTATTTATCCATTGGCATGACATCAATTTAGATATAGGTATTTATATAACTCTGACCTATAACAATTTATTGTTTTTTCATTAATATTACATAATTATCAATATTATTCTTGTCAAATAAATACTTTTGTTTAAATAATGGCTGAATTATATGCTGAAAAAAGGGCTCAAATTTTGATTTTGCGCGACGAGAATGAATGTGCCAAGGGGAGCTGTTTGACGTTCAATTCAACGATATGACTTGGATAAATCATTCAAGTGCAATCAACGACGTGGAAGGCCAAAAGTAACAATAGTTCAAACTGATAGATTAATTCATCGGTTGTCCTGTACTCGACCTTTTGCACCAAAAAGTGAAATAAGATCACAACTTCCTCCAGATGCACCAGTAAGCATGAGTACCATTTCTCGTTGCACTCCAGAAGACCGGCAATAATGCCGAGACTTTCTTTAAAGAATGTTAAAGACCGCCTTCTCTTTTGTAACAAATATAAGAATTGGAAGCCAACAGATTGGCAGAGGGTTATTTTTTCAGAAGAATGTAAGATCCAGCAATTCCAAATGTTAAATATTACGTAAATTATAGTAGTTTAAAAGCGGACATTTCATATGTGACAACCTAATAATAATGGTGTAATAAAAGGATTAATACAGAGTTTGGTCATTAACACCGAACTATCAGCAGCTCGAATTGAATGAAATTAAAAGGTTAAAAATTGTGCTTATCCAGATTGGAAAATTAAAATAGTGATAGAAGTTACTGTAGAATGACAAAGAATTCAGTGTAAAGAAAGAAAATAATTTAATAAAAGAACATTATTAAAATTTCTTATTCATATGGATTCAAAAGTTTTAACTACTGCAGACAATAAAAGAAGGCTTAAAGGTAAGGTCTGTAACTTTGAAGTCGAAGAATTTTAAAAAATCTAAACAGTGATTCCAAAAGCAATGCATAATATCGTGATAAATTTCAATTTCATAGATGTTGTCATCTATAATCAAACAGGCTACACTATGTGAAAACAGATTTAAGTCAGCATCTACACTTGAATGGTATTTTATATCTTCTCTAATACAAAATTAGAAATTCCCATTGTAGAATAATCTCTTAACCAGATCAAAATAGACTAAAGATGACACCGAGACTTTATACAAAGAAAAAATTTAGTAAAATAGCAAACAAAGAAATTAACTATAAATTTAAATATTTTAAACAATAGTAAAAAAAAGAAAAACCGGACAATACTTAGAAATCATTATTTAATGAGAATTCTCAGTTAAAAAAACCATTTTTATAAGTAATCCTTGTTATTATAAATTCAACAATGAAAAGAAAAGGGTTCATTTTGGAGAAATGATATCATTTGCATAAAAGAATAATAAAATCTTCGTGACACTGGAAAATAAATTTATTGAATGTTGGATCAGTTTTTAAAAGATATATGAATATTAACAAAATGATTTGACATTTGTGCACAAAATTAGATTTAGCACCATTGTGAAATCTTAGTACTTCAATATATCAGAAAATCAGAATTTCATTAACGCTGGACTCCATAGACACCTCAAGATTCCTAGTATTTGTTCTAGAACATGAATGAATTATCTCAGAACATCAATACTGCTGGCTTACTCTTCAACACTTTGGATCACTGATAAATGCAAATCGTTGTCATCAATATTTAACTGTTGTTGATCATTAATGGAATTTTTTTTTCCAGCAATTGATTCTGATGTTGAAGTCTGTAACTGGGAAATCTCAATTTCATCTGCGATGCGCAGATCCAATTTAATCTAAGGACAGAAAAATATTTCCTTAAGACCCATAAATTTATGAAATGAAATAATTTCTGTTTAAATGATAGTATTCTTGAATTAAGAGCTCGATCAAAACAAAAGAGAATCGTTACAGTTATTTGGACATGAATTCCGTTTATTTATTCATTTATTTAACGGAACTGGTTTTAAAAGTTTAGTGAAGAATTCTTTGCAATGATACAATATCATATGTAATAATACAAAGATATAGATTCTGACCTTTTCACTGTTATGGTACCATAATAATAAAAAATCAACAATTTAATTAAAATAGTGTATAATAATACTAATAATAGAGATATTTCAAAAATACAGTTATTATAAACTAAAAATAATAAAATATCTATTATCAGAAACAGGCTTAATTAATAATTAAAAATATTGATCAAATGTTACTTGTATTTATAATTAATAAGAACGAAGTGATATGGTATTTTCAGACATTCTAAAGTGTAATAGTTAAAAGTATAATTATTTATTAAACTTTAACACTGTTTAGGTAAGTGAAAATCACAATTTGTAAACAATGACCAGGTCACGCTTTGTGAAATAAGATCGATAAAGTAAATAAAATTTTCCGATTTCATAAGAAATAATTTTAACTAATTTATGTAACGGGTGGCCAAAAAAAAAGACAATTCTTTGAATGACGTTTGACATAGACAGCATAATGTTAAATTAACTCAATTAAAAGAATTTAATAAAGAATAAAATCAAAATTTATTTAATAAAAACAGTTTATTATTAAACCTCCTTTGTGCCTCCCTATGGCCAAAACTCTTTGTCGAAAGGAATCGATGGCTTGGCGAATCATATTTAATGGAATTTCTGCAATTGTTTCTTTAATTTTTTCAATCGGTTTTGTACGATTTTCAATTTTTTTTGTTTTCAGTTTCTGATACTTCATTCCAAAAGAAATAATTAAGAAGACTAAGATTTGGTGAAATTGGTGAACAATTTGGTTGATTTGGAGCTATTATTGAAATATCAATCTTTTTTTAATACCGCAGTCGTCTTTTTGCTTCTGTGTCAGCTAGCACCATTCTGCTGATATATGAAATCGCTTCCAATGAGCTTCCAAAGATTGGAAGTACATTTGATATATAAAATCTTGTATCAAAAGATGTTTTTGTCGGTAAGAATACAGGTTTCATCGGACCCTGATATGTCAGTCTAACCCATACCATCACTTTCAAAGGATATTTTCTCTTTGCAAAAACTCCACCTTTTAATTTTTTATCTTTTCTAGACAAAGCATAAACGACGTCGTTGTGTGGATTAAACTGACCATCTGCACCAAAAGATTTTTCATCACTAAACATAATTTTGTTCACTGCCTGTTTACTAAATCTTTTTCTTAACTAACATGAGCACGTCTTTCGTCTCTTGATTTGGGACTCAGATAGATAGGGAACTTTTATTTTCCTGTAGTACTTAAATCCCAAGTCATTAAATATAATATTTTCAATAGTTCCTCTTGAACATTTAAAATCTAAAGCAAACTTTCTAGCTGATTTCTTTTTTTGTTTGTTGTAAGGTTTCTGTTAATTTTTTTGATAAATGTTTTCGTTCTTACGGTTCTTGGACGTTCAGGGAAATTTTGAGACAAGTAATGATTTTCCATCTTTTATTAGTTTAGTCCATCTATAAATAATGGACTTTTTTACCGTTTTTGCTACAGCTTCATAAATGTCTTCCGGTGTTTTCCTATTTAATCAAATTTCTTACACAGCTCTTATACGTCATTATCTAAAAGAAAATATTGCTAAAAATAACATGTTTATTTTGCAAGATATTAAAAACCTTGGCATAAATTAAATCAATTAATAATTCAAATTTAAATTTTTTTAGTTTAAAAATAATGTATTTAAAGAGTTTATCATTCTTTATTGGCCACCCGTTAATGTACTATTAATATGTATTGAGATATTTTGAATCTGATTAGTGTTATAATGAATAAGAAAGTTAAATCTCATGAAAATCAAAAGAATCTTTGGAAAATATACATATATAAATATATAAAAAATAAGTCTTCAGTCATATTATAAAATATTGGAAAATAATGACGCTACCCTTATCGAATCTTCTTGGTAATTTAAAGAGAATTTTTCAATAACTTTTTCAAATCTTTTTTTAAGGAAAAGAGATAATTCAATGACAAAATAGAAATGAAAAGTCCGAAGAAAATCGATCACATTATTAATTATTTTTTCTTCACCAATTGATTTTTATTTAAGTACAATTTCAAATCATATTCAAAGGAGAAAAACCAGATAAAGAACATTTGTGAATTCATGTGAAATCTTAACATTTGTCATTTTTTGAATAATTATTAACTATTTTTTAAGCTAAAAAGTCTCCTTAATCTCAAATAATTAAACGATAAAATAATAATAATAATAATAAAAAAAAATTAATTTATCACAATTATTATTTTTAAAAAGCAAATTGGGAGAAAAAATCATTAATGATAGTAATAATAATAATAATAATTGTTAGTAACAGTTGAAAATAATTGAATGGTCGAATAATTATTTATTTTAAAAATTAATTATCTAAAATTTTTATTAACATTAATTTAATTATTTATTTTTTTAAAAAACTTTAAATTTATTAAAAATTATTTAAAACATTTATTTTACATTAAGGATAAAATTTTAATATATTATTTAAATTTTTTTAAAAAAAATATTTATGTTGACCATGTTTAGTTTTCAACCCACTTGGGTTAGATAAAATACTTGATCAAAGACAGTGGGTTAAAGTAAAACCTTGTCTTCAATGGGTTAGGAAAAAAACATAATGCAATGGGTTATAAAAAAGTTGTCATCAAGGGGTTAACAAAAATGTTATATAAACTCATGCGTGAAAATATTTTTGATCTTAGTCAACATTAGAAGTGCTGCCACTTTGATACCCATTATAAGAACCATGGTTAAAAAAGGATCACGTATAATGATTGATGAGGGGAATGCCTATTGTCAATTGGCTAAGGATAAAATTTTACTCGTCACACATTCAATCACAAACATAATTTTGTGAACAAAGAGACTGGTGCCAATACCTAGCGCATTGAATCTATCTGGGAAACATTAAAAAGCAAGAAAAAATGTTTGAGAATATATGGAATGGTACTAAAGTTTTAACTGGCCGAATGACTTAGAGATAAAATTTTCTAAAGAAAGATCCAAATGCCATATTTAAGTTATTAAATAAATTTGATTAATAAATTGTTTATTTAATTGTCTTTCTAATGTTTTTTTTTTAAAATATTTTTAGGATTGGAAAATGAACATGGTTAGTTTTGATGGGCTATAAAACAGACATGAAAACCATAAGTGGTTTAGAAAATAAACAATAAAATGATAATAATAATAATAATAATAATAATAATAATAATAAATGACATTACTTCACTAATTCGATCGACAAAAAGTTGTAACGTAAATTTTCTGTAACCTGGCTTGGAACATATCGGATTTCCAATCAAAATCAATGATTCCAGACATTGTAGTGTTTTGAGACTTTTCAACTCTTCAAACTATGACATAAAGATATCGATATCGTATCAGGTCAAATATGTAAATATCATTACTTCTGAGATCACGTTATTTCCCATGTTTAATTTAACCAAGGAATAAAGACCTTCGACTAATTTCGTGCTATACAACTGATTATAAGACAAGTCCAATTCTGTTAGATTACCAAATCGACCGCGAAGAATTGGTTCTGGGCAAGTGGTAGAAGATATGAAAATCACACCCAATTTGTTGTGACTGAGATTGAGCATGCGCAAATTTTCCAAATGGTTTAAATGTTGAATTTCCGTTAAAAGGTTGTTGTTGAGCTTGAGATTTTTCACTTTCTTAAACAGAACCTGCGACGAACTCGATTGTCATTCCGAAACATGATGAAAAGTATTAAAATAAAAACCAATGTGAAAAATGTATTTTTCGAGACACTATTCTATCACATTAATCGAAAAATCATTAAATGTTAATTGATTGCAAGATTAGAATTAAAATTTTCAATTTCAAATCTGAGTCAATAAATCTCAAAAACCTTCAAATAAATAAATAACGGATAGAAAAATACCAAAATCAATTGAATGTTAAATCTGAAGCCACCGAAAAACAGATAAATCTTTGATAAATTAATAACTAGAAACGAGAACCAAGGATAACATTTATGGTTCAATAGTTTTAATTTTAAAAAAATATTTAAAAAGTAACAAGTATAAAAATATTTTTTTTATTTCACTTTTTGTTAATAGAGAATGGTTAGCTCATCAACGAAGAGAAATTGATAAAAACGCATAAACCATAAAACGCAAAAACCATAAAACGCAAAAAAACCAAGTAATTAAAATTTAATGTTTCTTGAAATAAGAATAAATCGAGAACACTTTGAAATCAGTTTGAGTTTGGCATTGATCATACAAAAATGTTTACCAATTCGTGCTAAATTTATATAGATACATTATTTATAATAATAATAATAATTATTATTTATTTTACAAAAAACTATCGAATTATAAAGCTATCCAGTTTGATGTCTTTCAATTTAGAATCGATTGAATTAATGCGATTTTACAGGGTTTTCCGAGATATTTAATTCTCTTTTTCAAAATAATTAATCCTATCTTAATTATTTTTATAAATACTTTGTTTAAAAAATAAAACTACGTGATAGTGATAGAAAATAAGCGTAACTATCAAAATGTATCTAACGAAACCAGGAAAATGATATTTAAGACGTATGATGCTAGAAAGTCATAAAATAATATCTGATGAATTGGAAATTCCATATCGGAGTTAATATATCAATGAGAAAGCGATATGGAGGAGCTACAGCCGGCAAATCTCCTAAAAAAGTAGTTAGAATTTTAAGGAGTAGAAATTAATCAATTTGTGCAGCAAAACAAAATGAAGAAATCTTTTATTTCAGAACACAGAACAATGCATATAACGCTGCAACATTTTTAGTTATTATTAATGAAATAAAGGAATATTACAAGAGAAAAGTTCCAATGATTCTTTAGAAACATGTAAAGATCAATTGTTAAAACCGTTGCAAGAGAAGAATTTTAAATTGTAAATAAAACATATCATTTAATCGTTTTAATTTGGTTTTTATTCATGGATTAAATATTTCGGAAAACCCTGTATTGATAAAAAACAATTTTGTAAATTTAAAAATCAATACAAAAGTATAAAAATGATTTCAAATTTTAATAGAATAATTTGAAAAAAGAAATAAATTTATTGACTGCTTAATTATTTATTTAAATAATAAAATTTTCATTTAAAAAATCAATAGGCTGAATGATATAACATTTTGGTAAAATCATTTGTGCAGGGAATTGCCTCAAACCCAATAAAATTTCAGAGTGATTAAATTAAATAGAAATTATCGATTTTAATTTTTATTTAGACTTCAATAAATTCATTGTCATATAGTTCTTGAGTAATTAAATATCAATTAATAAATATAAATAAATAATCGTGGAGAAAGTCTCCGTTTATCTTAAAATATTCTTGAATAACCAACCATGCTAGGATCAAGTGCATGTAAATAATTGTGCGATAGATCCAGATGGTCGACTTTCTGCCAACTCGTTGTTGGAACTGAATCTTTTCCAAACACCCAATCTCCATAACCGTATGACAAAAGATCTCCCAAGGCCACATTTTTGACACTGTCAAGAGCGTGACTTATTTTCAACATCTGAACTGTTTCTTTCAACTTGTCGAATCCCTTCATATGTCGCAAATCGACATTTGATAACTGTTCAAAAAATGTACAATAGAAATGAAAGAAATTGTGTTATAAGACACACTTCCAGCTTTTCTATGGAATTAAATCGTGACATATCGAATTCCAGTTTATTCATAATAATATTGCTTGAATGAAACGGTGATGTGGAACCAGTAACCTGAAAACAAAGATTACATCTGAACCTTTGTCAAGTTGTCACCTACCTTAACATTTCGAATTTTGGCCACAAATTCCATTACATGAACAAAATCCATATTACTATTGTCTGACACTAGTAGAGAATAGGGCAAAATCAAAATGGATTTCACATATGAAAGTTGATAAAATTATAAATCAAACTTTAAATAAAATACATAGTGATTAAATTGATGGAATTGTGAGGACCTGATAAGACAATCAGATAAAACCACGTAGAGTGTATGAATAAGGTATCCAGGATATTTAAATATCACTTCACTCTTTAAAAATCAATGAAAATGAAGGTAAAGAAATGATCAAAAACCTAAATTTACTTTCCAACATCACATCATTTTTACAGCATTTAGAGACGATCTTATGAAAACAAACATAACATTCTTAAATAAATCCTAAAAAATTTTGGATCTATATATTTTGATTTGTCTTACAATCGTCCTAAATTTTGTTGATCATTAGAATGCACCTTGATCTTAGTTCAAGAGATTTATGACTGCAGAGTTCAATAGCAACAAAATAGTAATCGTAAGACCCATTTAAAGAGATTAAAGTTATTTATTTAGGAATTACAAAGATTAATAAAGGCGGAATTAGTAGGTGTGTCCGTTTGATCAAACAAACATTCTGAGACAATGTTCTGCTTTGAGATATGGAATTAAAATATCTCTGTTAAACACTACACGATTCTTATCATAATAAATTACAATACTGAAGATATTGAATCTAGTTCTGACAAAATACACTTGATAAACAATGGTGTTCGATAAAGAAGTGTGTAGATTTAAATTTGTCAATACTCTCTCTTTTATGACACTAACAAATGTCTTGATTATTTTCAATCTGTGAGTAATAAATAATATATAAATTCCATAAAGTATAAGTTTCTGTCATTGAAAAAAAACAATATATATAGGCTGATACAAATAACAAAAATTCAAAAGAATTTTTACTCGGGGTAATTAAATAATCTGATCAATAACAATCAATGATGACATAATAGAAATAATACCATCTTAACAAATTAAGTCACTGGTGAATAGCACTTTAAGTTATAAGCACTGTACAGATGACAGTATCAGTAATGGTTAAATTTATTTTTATTATAACCAAACAAGGGTACTCAAGGTAACATTTTTTTAATTTACCAAAATAATTAATGTTTATTCAAACCAATATACAATAAAAAAATCTATATCTATATATAATATCAAAAATTGTAGTCTTAAAATGATCTCGTTTGGAGTAGCGAGAGTGGCAAATCAAGGTATCATGTGTATTTTAATTAGTGTTACAATTTTTCAATTCTCAGACAGTATTGTATATGCGTACCATTTTAACTTTATATGGTTAGAGCTGTTATTCTCTAGAATAACACCGATCTTCACTTTATGTTAATAACCAAATCAATATGCCTCCTTCACCTATACAGGTGGCACTATTCTGATGTTTCTGTCCTCTGCCGCCATGAGGTGTCAGAAATTAATAGAAGCATATTACTTTCCGCTTCTTCTCTTTCTCCAATAAATGCTAAGTTCGACCAAAGGTAGTTATAATATAGAATTTCTAAAGACTGTCTTTTACAAATATGAACGGGAAATTAGTGTTATTTGTGATTGAAAGCACCAGTAATGTCAAAAATTAGTAACCAAAATGATCACAAAAGTAACCTTAAAATACATGAAATTTCACCTCAAAAATTCCAAGGAGCCGCGAATTTATAAGTGAAAATGAAATATTTTTGGAGTCTTTAGTAAAAAGGTTGAGAGCAATTGATATAATGAATACATGGATGATGAAGAATGGATACAAATTCATATATTTCCAACCGTAGACTGCTACAAAATTTTTATCTTAATATTGTCTTAAGAATCCATATGAAAACCATTTTCAGATGATAAAAAATGAATCGAACAAGTGTCAAAGCTTACATAATGGAGGGGATTGAGAGTTCAGACGTTGATTGATGGAAAAAATCTGCAATACATTAAATTCAAATTGAAATCCCATTTTCAAAATCATATCTCCTGGATAAAGACAAAATGAAAAATAGGAATAATTGCAAAATCCTTACCATTTTCAAAGAAATTCTTTGCCAATAAATTAGTGATTCCATGAACTTCCTTAAAATAAATTTCAGAATATAAATTTTACTTTAACTAATTTGATGACTTACATAAATATTCCAATCAATAAAATGTGCAAGAGGTTCTGGAGGATAAAGATATTTCTGTAGTAAATTATTTAGATATACTTCCAATTCCTTTAATCGCTTGCACAGAAATTTGGATGAAAGATTATTAAAAGGCTTTTTCGGGGGAAAATAAATTTTTTTAACTGCATCATCTATTTTACACATCTAAATTGGATGAAATGCTAATAAACTATAAAAATGAAATACATCTTCATGTAATTGTAAAAATTCTCTGTATCGCCTGGATAGCGTCCAAATCATATTATCTTTGGATTTTATTTGAATTTCATAAATCTTAAATTTTAGAAAATATTACATGCCTATTATTTTAAATCAAACATACTGCATGGTCGCTTTTCCAGCACCTAATTAATTTACCTTCTAAAATTGAAAAATCTCTATCTTGCTGCAAACATTTAGCCATATAAGATTTTAGAAATTAAAAAATTTTTAACTATTTAAAAATATTCTTATTTCAGCTTAATTATTTAATTATTAAAACAATCTTTGAAACAAACTTTATTACAGGGTTATTCAGAAATATATAAAAATATTCAAAATATAAAGAGAATTATTAATATATAAAGAAAAATATTCAGAAATATATAGTGAAAATGTACACTAAATACTAAAGTAAATTTTTGTCTCGCCAAGGCCTCATGTTGCGTAAATAATCAAATAAATCGATATCGTCATGAAGGAGTACTTTGGCAATCAATTATTATAAATCGTCCCGATCTATAATGGTTTTCATAAAGAATGGTGGCAGAAATCTGTAAGCAATACCCCGTTCTGTCAGCAACTTAATAAAATCTTTGCGGTGATGAAACCTGCAATTGTCCATCACCAATACATCCCCAGAATTTTGATCGAAATGATTGTATAGTTCTTCACTAATGAAGTCCATAAAACTATTTTCATCTCTGATTTGGAAACATAAAATGCTTGTAAATTTTATTTAATAAATATGTTGGGATTTGAAAAATAATAATTTTGAATAATAATAATAATACAAAAAAAAATTTTTTTTCAAAAAAAGGGGGAATTTTTTTCTGATTAATTAGTAAAGGGAAATCCCGCCGTGGGGATTATTTTTTCATGGGATCATTCTTGTTGATTGGTGATCGGGAAATCCCGTTGTAGGGATTATTTTTCATGGGATCAGGAGACTATCTCGGCGTGGAGATAGTGAGAAGCTATAGTTGTCTCCGAGTAGGGATTGGTGATCGTAGACCAATCCCGACGCCTATAAAAGGAGACAGCTATTCCCGTTAAGTCGCCCAAATTTTCAGAGTTCTGTCGGAAAAATTTCAGAGGAAACATTCAAAAATTCCAGAAGACGCTGTTGGAGGAATTAAGAGGACGACCACAGTAAATCTTTTATTCATTTCCAAATTATGCAGTCGGATTCTTTTTACAAGGGGACCCAGCAAGCTTGGGAACCCCTAGGCGACCTGAGAAGGGTCTAGAGGGTGACCCGAGGACCCCTTGTCGCTCTTGGTGAGATCGGTTTTGATTATTTTTATTTTTCGTTTTTTTTCCTTCAATTTTAGTATTAAATTATTATCATTATTAAATTTAGATTCAGTAGTAGTGGGATTTCAGTTCATCCATAATAACATTTCTTTTGTGATCGATTTAATATTTGTAATTGTTAGTATAAATAAAGTTTTATTTTAAATATCTGGAATTGGTTATTAAAGGGAGCGGATACTGTATAGTGGAGGGTGTTTTACATTCAAATGAGTTGAGAGGGATTTCGAACACAATGAGTTACACAAAGTGTCACGAGCAGACGAGCACACGTTGCTACATTTTAGTATAATAGTAACAAATAAACAGATGACAAAACAATGAAACCTGTCATTTTAATAGCAACTATCCAGCTTATATTTTTGGCTGACTAAATTCCGATCAATTCAATTAGAAACAGTCGAATATTTTTTCTATATATATTTCTGAATATTTTTCTATATATATCTTCATAAACATTTATTTAAAATAATAATAAATTTAATCTTAATATAAATTATAATATATATATCGAATTTGTGTTTGAATGGCAACGATATGAATAAATTAGCACTTTAATATTTCTTCAAATTATTTTTATTTACGTTTTATCTAAACTGACATTAATACAAAACATAAAATTTGTTTTCTCTAATTTGATTTAATTCTAGTATCTTCATATCTTTGATTGTTTTACTTTTATGATTTCGTAATTTTTTCTTTCACGAACTTATCAGGACCAGAATAACACAGGGATGCAATCAATGAGAACAATAGAGTATTCTTCCAATGGTGATCAACCATATGGGATCATCAACATAAGAGTAACTCTATATCTCATTTGAACCTAAACCCAGTTCCCTGGTAAAACTTCCAGTAGTCCAGATAACCCTGAAAATACCATTAAACTTGTCCTTTTATCATTGCTCTTGATGAGATTCGATTACATTGAATCTTATCATGTGATTAAGGGAATCCCCTAGAATTCAAATCAGCTCATTGATCAGAAATCAGAAGGCAATGATCCACCACTATTCCGTATCTTCCTGCGATAAAATATAGAAGACAATTACGACAGTTTATTCTCACCTTCAACCCCTTCGAAAAGATGAAATTCATGAATGAATAGACTAAAATGATTGCTTCTTCCAGATCTCTTCCAACAGTATATATTCCAGCAACTTTTCTCTAATTTCCAGCTTCCTTTTGAGACTTTGTTCCAGGTTTGGCACAAATCCAAAACATTTATTCCCTTATATACACGAGAATCATGTATAGGAAGTTCACATACCATTTTCTATGTTTTTCTATGACACCGCTTATTGAGGGAAGTGCAGAAGCCAATATCGTTGACTTTTAAATCTGTAAACTGCGCCGGGTATTTATGACGGTAATACATGGAACAATATTTCCTCCGAAGTCATTGGAATTTTCAACAATTTTATTTTCCATACGAGAGCGGGCATTATCCATTTGGATAGTAACATTCGGACAAAACTGCATTTTTTCATGAGATTGGTGGCATAATTTCAGAAATCATCAAATTGTAAAAATTATCGGCTGTCATTGTTCAATCAACTTTGTATTTATCACCTTTGTTATGTTTTTGGAAGAACGCTGGGCCTACACATCCTTTTCTATTCTCAAGATTCCTATCAACCCATTAAACCCATTTGCGATATCAGGTTTAGCAATAGCTGACAGTAATTTAATTCTTGGTGGATTAACTTTACTAAATAATGGCTGCTTTTTCCTCGGACTGTTTTCATGATATCGTTCTCGACAGAATTGATACAATTCAAACCAATTTTCATTTTTGTTGACAGAGGCATTCCATTTATTGCAGCGATTTTGTCTACACCCTTTTAGTCTCTTCATTTTCTGATTATCATTTAAGAGAGGACAGGTTCTTCGGGGGGACAAGTTTCATTCCTTCTGCCTTGATTATTCTGAAAACACTCGTTGAAGTAATATTCATCTCCTCAGACAAACAAACAATATTACTGGATCGCCGCTTGCGAATGGCTTCGACAACTCGTTGTCGTTTCTCAGCACAATCTTCCGAATTCCTTCTTCCAGACCCAGTCTTAACGCATTTGTATAATATATAAAATTGTACCTTAGATGAAGCCATTTATAGTTTGTCTAATATATAAAGTCTAATATAACTTTCTGTTTCAAATTGATATAAGTAATTCTTTACTTCAAAATGTTAATTAAAAAGATCTTTCAATGTGAAGTTTCACCAATGAGAATAATTACATATTTTCAAGGAGGGAATTTAGTTAATCGTGATGAAAATTTCAACTTAGGTAACAACCATTTCAACTGGTAAAAAATTAAATTGTACAATAGATATGTACGAAAATGCATAATCAGAATGCAAGGCATTCAGAGAACCATTCAGATCAGAAGATGAAGACATTATCTAGATTTCGAGCTTTCTTTCTTTAAATGGCTCCATATATATTGAGAACAAGGCGATTAAAATCCTAAAAAAAGGGGATAAACAATATTTCAAAAATAATCCGATTCGTTTAGATGGTCCAAATACTATTAGAGCGGATAAGATATGTTTTCCCAAAAAGTTAAGTATCATCGAAGATGAATAAGAAATTAACATTAAAAACAAAAATTAAGAAAAAAATTAATTAATTCATGAGAATTATTTTAAAAAAATTAATTAAGTATAAATCGATAAACCAATAAAAAATAATTTTAATATTCACACAGCCAGAAGCACACACATACATACACCAAAATTCACATTTTCCTGCAAGATACAGAATCCAGGATTTGGATTCATATTCTTTTCATACTATAAAGTATAAAAACAAAACTTAACATCCTAAAATTTTTTCTAGTTTTGAATAGTTATATATTTAAAATTCTATCCAAATCCTGTAAATTCTTTTTCTGCTATATATTTATTTTACTTTAAAAATATTAAACTTATACTTTGTTTGATTTAATTTTTCTTTATAATTTCCGTTGGTTGTGAAAAAATGTAAAATTATCACATTTATAATTTCTTTTATATTTAAAAACAATATTATTTGATTTTTAAATTTTTTATTTATTTCAAAAAAAAATTTTTTTTTCTATTTCATCTGGGTAATAGAAAAAATTTATCTTGTAAAATTTTTTAATTACTAAAATTTTAGACTTAAAAAGATTAATTTTCTGATTATATTTATTTTTAAAACTTAATAAATTTTCTTCAAGTGTTTTGCTTTTATTAGAATATTTTGCAGAATTAATTGGTAATTTATTAAATATATTAAATTTTTTTTCATAATGTTTCCTAGATCTTAAATGTGATAAATCTGTTTGAGTTTTAATTCCTGTTACAAAGTTCACAATTAAAATTTTACAACTATTATTTCATTTTATATTTTAAAAAGATTTTTGGATTTTAAATGATTTATTAATGGTTTTTTATTTGTTATTGTTTTAAAAATTTCTAAAAATTGTACATTTGAAAAAATTGAAACATTTGGATTTTTATTCCTTAGGTTTTATTTTAATTATGTTTGGTCACTTATCACTACTAATATCGAATAAAATTATTATAACCTTATTTTTAAAATATTTTTTATTGATTATTGATTATTACTTTTATTTATTATTGTGGAGACTCCAAGATCAAGATCAACAGAAAAAATAGCAATCCCAATTGTCCAACAACCACAAACTAACTGAAATATTGATCCAAATATAATACTGTAATCCTTCTGAATCTGAATTTTAATTGTGTTTATGATCCAATTGTGTTGTATATACGATCAAATAACAATAATATTTTGATCTGAATTTTATGTGTATTATAATAAGTTTTAAAAGTATATGTATTCGATATGTAAATCGTCCTTGATTGAAACATAAATAATAAAATGATAATTAATAAATAATATATAAATAATAAATTATAATAGTATGAAAATGATCATTTTTAATAATTCATGAATAATATGTAAGTTATCAGTACTGAGTAGTATGTAAATTATTATTATGCATACAAAATTGAATGAAATGATGAATTAATTAAAAACATATGAAATATTAGTCAAAAAATTTGAAAATAAAGGAAATTTATAATAAAACAACAAAATATTACTAAAAATAAATAATAAGGAAAGTTTTTATAATAAGAATTGAAAGAATAATAAAATTAGTAGTGGGAATAGACAAGAAAATTATAATAAGAAATAGGAAGGTGTTATTTTTACAAAATAAGATAGAAATTATAATATAAAAAGGAATGAAAACCATAAGCAGTCAGAAAAGAAGAAAAAGGAGAGAATTAAATTCAGACGTTACGACAGCAATCTGCAACACCCAAAAATTATTAACAAGTTTGAAAACTTCAGAATATCAAAAACCTACGGATATCAGGTCAATAACAAAACCACAACCTCCAAGCTAAAAGCTAAAAACCAAGTTCCAGTTGAACAAAAATACGAAGATATAATATCCAACCCACACCATTCAAGTGAAGGCTCAGTACAAATCAGCAGTAATCCAAGTCACAGGCCCACGGCGGAGAGTTCAAGAGCCAAGACAGTAATAACTTTGTTGGGTTTACCAAGACACCACCCGGGGGAAAAATATATAATAAAAAAAACTATAAATAAGGTATAAATATTAATAATAATAATAATAATAATACAGAGTGGCCACTAAAAGACTTATCAATTTAAAATTGATCTGAAATTGGAAATATAAATGATTTTTTAAAATTTTTTTTAGATAATATAAAGCATTTCTTGGAATTTAAATGAATGTTTATAATAT
>JBBMKC010254463.1:0-10169 GCA_037834085.1 Bipalium vagum | reverse complement strand
AATACCTTTTTAAAAATTTACGCTTCAATATGAAAACAAATTTATATTAATAAAACAAAATTTCCTTTATTAATTCATACTGCAAAAATTAAGTTTCATAAAGCGGCATTAATTTCTTTACAACCTAATATTTAATTTATTATTATTATTGATACCTTATTTTATTTTATTTATTTAAAAAAAATTAATATTAAATAGAATTTACTAATACAAATTCATAATACAATCAAAACAAAGAAAAGTCTTAAAATGTTCAATAATTAAATAAAATAAGTCATAACAATGTTTGATGATACTGCAATCCTTCCCAATAGCTCCTCATCTTTTCCTCTTCTTGGTTGATGATTCCCAGACAACAAATAAACAAACAGATAGTCACTCTTAAGCAAACTGCAACAATCTGCAGTCACACTATATCAACAAACTGCTCAGGCAGTCTCAACAAAAACAACAAACATTCCCTAATTAAAAATTTGTGTCAGGGAAAACCCTGGTCAGAAAAGAAAATTATCACTCAAAAACATACCAATCTTTCCTGATAATTTTCTGGGCGAAAAATAATGAATTTTCGCTGGCTTATATACTTTTTTATTACTCATTTTAGCGTCTCTGATTGGTCAGTTAAGCAGTCAATCATGACGTACTTTCTAAATTTAATTATTACTAAAAACAAAATCAATTTCTGAAAATTTTAATTTAAGAATTTTAAAGAGACATGTTACTGATTAAAATCAGTATTTGCTTCAAAATAATATTTAAATTTTATTTTTCAAAATTTACCTAATTAATTTTTAATCAATAAATTAAAAATTAAAATACGTAATTTTAAATTAGTCAGCGTATTATTTAAATTTTATTTTTTTCTCCAAAATTTTATTTACCGAACTTATATGATAGGAGTTGAACCTCAACACATATAACTACATACAAAGATCTAATAGAAATATTATATTTAATTCGAAAAAGTTAAAAATATTTGGTGATATAATTATTCGACTTTTAATATATTCGAACATTAATATTTTAAACGAAGATAGATATATCTAATCTGTTGAAACTTTATAGTAGAAACTAGGTAGTGTGATGAAATTAGCGCTAGTAACATCTTAGGTGGAATAAAAGAGGAAAGCAGAAGGAAAAAAATAGAAGATGGAGTTTTTGCATTAATTCCAATTCTTGTAGCAATCTTTTCAGGTTTAGGCGCAGCTGGTGGAGTTGCTGGATGAGTTGTACAAAAAGCAAAAGACGCAGCAAAAACAGATTTAGAAAAAAAGAAGTTAGAAATGAAAATTCAAAAACTGAAACCAAAAGAGGTAACTGGAGTAGTACTTTATTTTGAATCATATTTTGGAAAAGAATTAAAAGTAACAATTATAAATGGTTTAGAATATGATAATTTAAATAAATTTGGAAAAAAATTTAAAGAATTATTGGGAAAATGAAGTAAGAATAAAATTAAGATTGTAAAACAAGGAAATAGTTTATATTTTGTCCCTTATGAAAAAACAAAATATTTTTCATAAATTAAATTCTAAAAATGTTTCGCTTTAAGCAAAGCTCTGTGAAGACGAAATCTTTTTAAATGTTGGATTAGCCAAGGACACATTCTTTTTAACCCTTGTAAAAATTATCTGTTAAAGACCGCAAAGAAATCTGGAGTATTTATAATATTAATAAATTAATTATTTTAAAAAAGTCGGAAATGAAATAATAATTATAATACTAAAAATAATAATTAAAATTAATTAAAAATGGAAATGTTAATTATAATAATATTAATAATAAAATATTAATTTATCATTTTCCAAAAAAGATCTAATCTTGGCAATTTATTTATTTATTGATAAACATCTTTCACAAATAAATAATTCTTCATTCTTAAAAGTTATATTAAGTTTATATTCAATCTCTTCCCCAACCCAAGATTTAAAATCTTTAATTAAAATATAATGACCATCATGAAATAATAAAGATATTGTTCCATTTTCATTTTCGATATCCTCTGAAGAAATATGTAATGGATATGTTCTCCACGATTTTCTTAATTCAATTTAATTTTGAACAATACATTCAATCATATAAACATTTATTCTTAAGTTATTTTCTTCTTCAAATTTATTAATATAATTTTTTTCATTGGCATATCTTGTTCATTATAATTAAATTTATATCCATAATCTTTATACCAATTTACTTTTTCTTTATGATGATGAATAAAGTAACAAATGATTGACCATAGAAAACATTTTTTATCTTTATTTTGAATATTAATAATTGAATGAGATTGAAAAGGTAAAGCAACAAATGATCTTCCTCTTAAAACTTTTATATCATCAAATGAAAGAGTTAAACGAGATAAACTATCAATTTTCCATCCTGATTTTTTAAATCTTTGCCAACAATTTCCATTCCTTCTTCTAAATTTTTAAAAATATTTTCCGTTTCTGATCTAGTATTATTTATTGTTAATAATGTTTCTGCTACACATAAAGTTTTTAAAGTGAAATATTCTGAATCAGTTGGATTAAAAAAAATTAATGTTTAAGGTTAATGAAAATTTAAATGATTTTAAAAATATCCCATCTTGAACATGATAAAACATTGATTCTTTAATTTTAGGAAGAAAATTAGATAAATAATCTCTAACATCATTTGCTTTATATACTTGTTTGGAAATTAAATAATCCTTTAAAGAATTATAAAATTGATCTTTTAAAGTTATATTACTCTAATTATTAAAGTTATAAAAATTTTGTTGACTAATTTGTTATAACTGATTATTTTGATTATTTAAATTATTTGGGTTGTGTCCACAATATTTTTCAAGAGTATTCTTGCTGCAACAGTTCTAAAAAAAATCTCCTCAAAAATCACATTGTTTACTTGGAGATTGAACATTATACAATTTATCAATATGTAATTTAGATTTTTTGTGAGATATCAAACCTGCAAGAGTTTTACAATCTTTTTCAAAAATCTCACAATAAGTTGAGTTCATTTTTTGAGAGAAAAAACACTTTATTTTTATTTTTTAGTGATATTTTTGACTTTTTTTATTATTTATTTTTTAATAATTAATTAAACCTTTTTTATTTTTACTTAATTTTTTAATGATTAAAAATATTAGTATGTAAAGCCATACTATGAGGAATGGATCCCCAACCTTTTTTTTTTATAAAAAAACAGGTCTGAATATTGTGATAAAATATTTTATGTATTTTAAATATTTGGTATATTTTATACATTTTGTATATTTTTTATATCCGATATTTCATATATTTTTCTTTTTATTTAATATATTTTTATCTTTAATAATTTTTTTCATTTCTTTGTATAGATGTTTATTTTTAGACAAAACACATCTTTAGGCCCATCCTCCCAAGGTCTGTTTTTTTATTGATGAACGTTATAGAAGATAAAATATTATTTAATGAAGAAATTAAAAAATCAAAAATAATCATTAATGAATGTAAAGAATATATTAAAAAAAATTAAAATTGGAAATGTTATTGAAAATGTTCAAAAAGAAGCAAAAAAAGAATTGAAGTGAAAAATGAAAAAAGATCTTAAAACGAAGATAAAAACGATGCAAAGCGTTGGCTAAGCTGAGCAGCGACCAGACCTTGCATCTAGAATATCTTTGATGTTCAATTTGTAAAAATATTTTTAAAAATGAGTGAAATGTATAATAAAAAAATATTTGAGTTAAACAAAATTTTATATTTATTTCAAATTTATCCCGAACTAAAAATATTAATTTTGATTTCCTTCAAGATATTTATGATTTTTTAGAAATAGAATACTATGAATTTCCATGGTAGTTCTAATTTTTATTTTTATTTCTAACAAAAATGAATCCAAAACAAAATGTAATTGATAATGTTAGCAGCTATTTCAATGAATTCACACATAGTTTCAAAAATTTTATTGATCCAATAAAAATAAAAGTACTTCAACAAATTTCCGTAAGTTAATTAATTTAAATAAAGCGTCTCTTATTAATTTTTAAAAAAGATATTTAAAAATTAAATTAATATTTTAAAATTAACTAATACATTAAAATAATGAATATTCGAGTATCGAATTTTAAAAAGGAAACTTTATAAAAATGTAAAAATTCAAAAATATGTTCAAATACTCACAGATAATAAAGAAGAAAATGAAATATTAAAAAAACTAATAGCAAAGGAAGAGGAGTATAATAATAAGATAATAAATCAATGGAAGTTACAAAATGGAATATAACAAGATTTTTCATATTTTCATAAACCAGTTGTAGATGCGATTGATAGACATAAAAACCTTGGGCTAGAGCAAAAAATTTGCTTGCAAGCAGAAATTGTTAAATTAGATGAAAATAATAAAAATATAAAAAAAGAAAAAATTAAAGCAGGAAATATAAATGATCTCGGAAATTTTGATGATGAAAATAAAAATGATATTTTCAATAAAAAGGATCAACCACCACCATATAAAGATTTTAATTTTGAAAACTATTTTTCTATTAACACTGATTTACCAGCATCATTACTTCATCAATTAAAAACAATATTTTAACAATAAATAAAATTGATTTTGAATTATTTAAAATAGGAGATGAAATAAATTTTAAAAGACGAAACGAGAATGGTTATGGAATATCTTCACCAGGCTTAAAATCATTAATTGAAGGTGAAAATTACACTAGTATTTATTATAATAAATGAACTGAAAAGGTCAAAATGTTCCATTGTTCGCAAAATATCAATGAATATTAATAAAATATGCAATCGAAAAAAAATTTCAAATTACAATATTAATTATCACCTATCAAAATAATTACTAAAGACAATTTACAGTTAACGAAAAATATTATAATTACCAATGAATTTTTGAAAAAGAAATACACAAAAAAATACAAATAGTCTCATTAGCAGCGACAGGGGTTCCTGAGTTGTCCACTAGGCCATTTTCAAATCGCCTAGGGATTCCCAAATTCGCTGGGTCCCCTTGATAAATCCTCTTGTATTGTCATCTGGAAATAAACTGAAAATTACTAGATCTGCAACTACAGCTTTTTGACATGATGAAAATTCCGTTTTCTTTTCTTTTTTATTATTATAATTATTATAATTATTATTATAATATCTTATCATTATTATCATTATTATTTTTTTTTTTATTATTATTATCACTATTATCATTTCCAGAAACCAACAAGATGAAAAACTTTTTAAACCAATTTTGAGCTGTACGATTAGTGACACCATTCATATCTTCCACAGCGTTAATCATTCGAACAGCCTCTGTAACTTTTAAGCCTTTCTTCCAATAATAACCTAAAAGCATCAAAGAAAATCATATTGTGAATCCATTTTTAAAATTCCAATTTCACCTTGAAAATTTAAATATATTTATGAGTTGTAGTTACTTTAAGACAGAAAAATCCTCTAACGTTCGATATATACATTTTATATCTTGATTTTTATTAAATTAAAATGATTTCATGGAAAACATTAAAATCCAAAAACGAAATTTTTGGCACCCTAATATAATTTAGCAATAAAAGCAATAGCTTTTAAAGAATCAGAATTTAATTTTAATAAAAATAATAGTTTCTTTATTCAAAATAAAATGAAATCTTTTCATAAAAAGAATTCAAGTTAACAATTCATATTATTCTTTAAATCCTATGCAATTTGCAAAAAGTAAAAATAATAGAACATATTCAAATTATGTACAAGCATGTAAATATTTTAATAATGATCCTCAATTAAGTTTATTACAATTTCAAAATTTATATTCAATTTTTGATTTTGATTTAAAATATCAACCAGAAAATTTATGTTTGTATATGTATGGATATGGATCATCATTTTTTACACTGTCACTATGATATTTTGCAGGATGTAAATAAATAATAACAAATTAAACAAAAAAATTTAAATCTATTTTTTATATTAACAGTATATTTTGAAGAATTAAATGGTAATTTAACATATGAAGAACTAACTGATGTTTAAATAAATCTAGTCTAATTAATTTTATATTATAAAAATTCCATCCTGATCTTGTGTGTGAACGAAAACTGCTTCATGTTTATATCTTGGACATCAAGGTAGTAAGCATTAAAAAAACAAAAACAGTGATTTATTTCAAATCAAAGATATAGTTGTCATTGACACGGGAAAGCTTTTAAATGTTTGTCTCTCCTCTGGCTATGAATTTTTTCCAGATATTATGGGTATTAATGATGGTCCTGACTGCACATTTTTCCATAATTAAATTAATTTCAGCTATTTTAAATCCAAATGCTCTGGGTGTTTGGTAGTTTGATGGGATCCACGAACTCCCGGCTCCGATTATAAATGTTCTGATATCCTAGTACCTTTCGAGCTCGGATTGAGCTTCGTCCAACAAAGTCTGATATTTTTGCTTGTTTGCTTCGTCATTGCCCTTGATAGAAATCTCTGATTCAAAGGGGGCTTTGACGTCTATAATTAGGTATCTTTTAAGCCTCTTATTCACTAATTGTATAACAGGAATTAAGTTTTTTCCTGAAAAAATTCCTTTCTTTTCAACGTGCATTTCCCATTCCGTTTTAAGTGTGGACAACAAATCAACTAAGATATCGCGTACATCATTGTGCCTTTTTTGTACCATAGGCATTATGAAGATGCAGCTGCATAAGGCGTGTGAGGCAGTTTCTTCTTTCCCATAGCAATTCCTACAGTTTCAATTTTTTGTTAGTTGGTAAATCATTAGTCCGATACTTCTGAATAAAGTACCATTCATCTGTACTGCACAGGTGCCCGTTCATCAGTTTTTTGTTTAGGCTACCATATAAGTCAACTGTTTTTGTCAGTAATTCTGCGCTGCACAAGTTAGTACAATTCTCAAACATCTTCTCCCCGATTTCCTCTTGTAAGAACGGATATAGTTGCTAATTTGTCAAAGATTGTGATTTTCTTTCTAGCTTTGATGATTGTAATGATTTCGCTGTTGTTGTTCAGTTGAAGGGCTATATTGATATTTTGGTACTTATCAAAATAATGTATAGCCATGCTAATTGTTACTATTATACTAAAACGTAGCAACGTGTGCTCTTCTGCTTGTGACTCCTAACTTTTTATAACTCGTTGTGTTCGTAATTCCTCTCAACCTTTTTGAATTTAAAAAATCCTCCACAATACTGTATCCGCACCCTTAAGAACCAATTCGAAATATTTAAAATAAAACTTTATTTGTACTAATACAACAATTACAATTGTTAAATCGATTCAAATAGGCTTCGGTTGTGTTTGATATTGTTCACTCTGAATCATCTCTGTATAATTCCGATGTTGTACAGCGTTTTCTTGGACCTTTCCTTTTTCAGAACTTTTCTGTTCCTTATTCTCAGAGCTTTGCAAAACTTCTGATATCTTCCACTTTAATATTTGATTTCTTCATTAGTGTTTCTTTGAGTTCAGAGCTTCTTGTTCTTTTAAGCAGGTAATCTTTAACCATTTCCTCCCTTGATAATCCAGAGATTACGGACCCGAATCTGGAATGTTGTGAACTTTTTCCGCATTATGCTTAACTTCTGTCAGCTCCATTACAATTTCTAGATATGGTTTTTCAACCATAAATGTTTCGTTAAACAAATTTCTTGCTTCTTCTTTCGTCGTAGTTTTCTTTTTGAAATTCTTCCACAATGTAGCAGCTTCTTCCGGTAGTAAAATTTCAAAAACACCGATCAATTTTATTCTAAACCACTCGTCGATTTCTTTAATCCAGCGTTCTGCTTCTGACGAGCTTCATCCATTAAATTTAAGGGTCTGGAAATTAAATATTTCCTATACTTGTTTTGATAAAGTATCCAGAAGCTTTTTACTTTCTTGTCTTCAAGTAACGACACTACTGTTTTCGGTGTGGCAACCAGTTAGATCTTCTTTCATTTTAATTAATAAAACGGATTCGTGTTCAAAAAGTATTTATTCAAAACAAAAGTATTACAACAATTTATTTTAATGATTAAATAAATGTCGCAGTAGATTTAGAAATCTCTAAGTTTTAATAAGATGAAAAAAAAAACGAAAATTAGAAATACCTTTAATATTAATTAACAACATTTAGATCAAAAAGAATTTATTGAGTAGACCTAAATTATGCGCCCAAAAAGACATCAATTGAATTGGAGTTAAAATAGACTTAATTTTAGAAAAGATTTCAAACGTATACTGGTTTCTTTGAACTCGCCTTGGTCAGACATTTTCAAATAAAACCAAATTTTTCGCTCAAATGACTTACTGCCATCAACAACTATTAAATTTTATATAACTTAAAGGTTCATATCTTTCGAAAATTGTATTGCTAAATAATTAGTCTTAGTTTTATAATCTCAAACAAAAACAGCATAGTATTAATAAGATACTGAAAATCTAAATTTGTTCTACACAAGTGACGTTTACCAGAGATCCAATTATTCATTTTCTCAAATATCATTCAATAATAAATTATCAAAGAAAAATTAATTACTTATTAACAACCACCACATTTTACTTGTTTCCTAGAATTCCCTCGAATTTAATCCATTCCAGAATAATTTCCATTGTTTTTAATTTTGTAAGATCGCATACAATTAAGATTAATATATTTTATTTAATAATATTCGAGAGCTGAATCTTTTCAGTAACAATTTTTTCACTTTTCTACAAAATTATCTAACCATTATATAAATAATAACTTAATAAAAATCTACAAACATCTGGTATAAACACGAAAAAATAATAATTCTGATTAACATTTTACAATTTGATAATCCTCATACACTAATCTCTGGGTGAACAAAATATTTAAAAACAACAATAACTATAATTATAGGATATCCAATTAAACATTAATACACTAACTCAATAAAAACCCAATTTGATAAAAATTGAAAAAAAATAAATAACACCAAGGAACATTTTTATTACCAAATGTATAAAAAAGCCAAAAGCGCGTCAAGCCGATAATCATTTGCTCTTAGAACGCATTTTCCTTCTTTTTCTTTGCAATCTTCTTGTGCGTTTTTTCTTCCATTTGTCACGCATATTTAGCAAGTTTCACAGCTATAAATGAAATACAATTATATAAAACGAAAGTATATCAAAATAGTTAAACAAATTGTTATCAATAAAGGGCAATTTTTAGTATGACGTTTTTTATTTAAAATATTATGAAAATTTAAATTGTTAATTATTTAATAAAATACCTATTTGAAATATCTCGAGTCGATATCTGAATTTATTTTAAGATTTGAATTAAATTTAAATTATTATTTGAATTTATAATTATTTATTTTAAAAATTTAATTATGTAATTTTATTTTATTTTAAATTAATTTCAAATTAAACTGTTTCTTCTTTATATATAATTGTTGAAAAATGACAAAATTATTTTATTTTATAAATTTTACATAACAAATTTTTATATTTATTTAGATTACATTAAAATTACTTTTGTCAAAAGGTGACACCGATAATGCTGGAAATGTCATTGATTCTGAGATAGTTACTGGGGAATTTATACTATTACACTAGAATGTTTTTGGGAATATTTTTTTCCTTAGAAAAAATTTTGAACACATAATTGAAGAAAAATTAAAATAAATTGATATTTTTTACAAAACAGAGAATTTATGCGGAATTTGAAAAAATAAATAAATACAAAAATTTTATTTTTATTTTAAAAACTATAAACGGGAAAATAAAAATTATAATATCTAACGAACTACAACATCTGTAAATTAAGTAATGAGGCTGATTTTTTCCTTCTGCTAATTTGGCAACAATGGAATTCTTAGAAGTATTCATATCTTTAGCCAAACATCTAATCAACAATGAGTATTAATTTCATCAATCTGTTATTGTCATGTGACTATTAGTCATTTGCCTATTTTTTCCAAGTTTTTGGTTTGCGTTTCAAAAATGATCGAGAACAATTACGATACTGCGGTATTTATAAAAATAAACTATACCCACCAAAGATATTTAAAACGAAATTTAAGTAGTAAATTACGTACTAATAATATAGAAAAAAAGAACATTACTTCTGATATTACAATTGTAATAATACAATAATAATAATTGTGAGGATTATTAAAAATATTAATTAATCAATTAAAAAAATCATTTGTTGTTTAAATAATACGGTTAACAGCAGAT
>JBBMKC010254452.1:0-10169 GCA_037834085.1 Bipalium vagum | reverse complement strand
TTACTAAAATAATAATAAATGTTTAAAATTCATGATTTTTATAGGTGTACTCAGACTTTTGCACGGGGGTGTATATTTGGTAGTCTTAAAATATTATATCCTTAAAATATTATATCTGTTCCATTATAATTATTTTCTACTTTTGTGTAACCTAAAAAATTTGCACCAATCATAAAATAATTCCTATAATAATCAAACCAACCGAAAATATGATAATAATTTCTTATTTCAAAATTTATAACTGCATTTATTTCTTATTCATGTTAATCTGCAAATATTATTATTGTAAATTTATTTTTCAATTTTAAATAATGTTTATCATGAAAATAGGTTATGTGAATATATTCAAAAAACTAAAAATATCAAAGATTATCTTTGGAATTTATAAATATTTTGTAATATCTATTTTGATGAGAATTCTTATTTATTTTTTCTAATTCATCAAATGGTAATAATCTAAATATTTTTTTATTAATTAAATTTTCTTTTATAACTGTTTTCTACTATTTCTTCATTAGTTAAAATTTAATCATCTAAACCCTTTATTTGAAAAAAATAGTTTGTTAGTTGATAAATCTATATTTCCTGTATTTTCTTTATAAACTTGTTCTGTTTAGATGTAAATCGTAATCTTATCTTTTTGTTTGGGTCCACACTGAGTATTTTTGATTTTTTGTGTTGCATAAAATTGTTTTGATAGGAAAGTTCGTTTGGTTTAGTGAGAATTTTAGAAACATATTCTGGAGAGTGAGAAAATGTCAGTTGTTTAAATCACAGGAAGATTTATTTATTATATACACAATACAAACTGTATATCATACAGTGGTTATAACAAATAAAATTGATATTCATTAACTGTTCAACCCAGTCAACAGTGGTTGCCAAGATGATCCGTCCGCGATTCCTAAACAAACATAAATGGAAATTAAGGGTCGGGACAAACCACATTGGCTCACTAGAGAGATTAAATCGATCTCTATCTCCATTGCAGTCGACATCTGCCAATGGAGACAGGAAAAAAACGCTCATGCATACAAACACGAAAGGGACACACTATATAGTAGAATGGGCTAATAAACACGGGATTAAACTACACTAAGATAAAGGAGGGTAAGATTAAAAAGGAGAATAAATAACTAAGGCAAGGAAGTTAAAGGCAACGACAAGATTACTCTACCAGTCGAAAACAAATAAAACAATCCAGGCTGCGGCAGGGACTTCCATCATTTTGGCGGCTGAATATGATACAGGTTGCGAATTGACTAAATTTGGATGCACACACATATTGGAGAAATATATACAAAATAACCATATCACACATACCAGTAGGAGTACACCGTAGGGAGGCGGAAATATAGAGATTTTAAAGTATGTACAGATTGAAGGATGAGGATAGAGAGAGGGACATAATAACAGTGAAGGGATAATAAAGATAATACAGAATAATAGTATATCAAGATAAATATAAATAATAAAAGAAGAGAAGCTACCCCTGGCCAAGGGTGGTAGGCAAAGTCGGAAGGCGGGCGATGTACGTGAGGCAGATGTGGTATGATTCCCTGACGGCAGCGATAAGTAGGGCATGGGCAAAGATCCCACGTTGGTCTTTGGAAAGGCCAAGTTTCTTCAGAGGGCTATTATTCGCTGCATCCCATGACCCGAGGGAACCAACATTGATGACGTCAAGACCTTTGACCGAGTGGCAAAGACAAGTTGGTTAGCCAATTCTGTATACTTCGTGCGATTGGCTTCACGGGATGCACTGAAGTTCGTCAGGGAATCATACTGAACCTTAATATCTAGGATGTAGATCTGGTTTTTGGTTCGGTGCCGGATAACCAGGTCCGAGCGGAGAGTGGATTGGATTTTCGGCAGCACCCTGTCAGCATCCACATCGTAACCCAGGCTTCAAAGATGGTCGACAGCAACGTTGAGGACAGCATTGTGTTTAGCAGTGTGGACAAAGGGGTGGCTTTTGAAATGGTTGAAGATATGGGCCTCAGTCTCGGCATGGTCATTGGAACGTCTACAGATAATTGGTTTACTTTTATTGACGTTGAAAGGGCGGAAATTAAGGGCCAGGTTGTTACTGCAGGCTTTCAGGAGGAAACACCAGATGGTCGGAGGGAGGTGAGATTTATGAAGGATGAAGTTGGAGATGGGGCTCAGACTGAAACAGGGTACAAGAAGGCCTTGGGATTTGAGCGACTTCCATTCCATAAAGTGCTGTAGAGCGATCGATTCGTGAAGGGTTGCCGTGACCTTGTGAATGTTTTCACCGTCAAAGACATAATGCAAAATCTTTTGGGGGGTCGAGACGATGACGGTGAGGGCAACGGCGGCTCCGGCAACCATAAAGAAACAGTCCACATGTTGTGCCCTCAAGGCCTTGCAGGCGGTACGAATCTTGCTCCACCAGGTGGCCTGTCCAAACAAGGAGAAATTCCTTTGGTTTGATAACCACGACTAGGCCACAGCAAGATCCTTATGGGTGGTCACAGACTGACGCATTCGTACCACATGCAGCAGGTGGTTGACTGAGAAAGTCCGGAAAGCAGTATCTGGACTTGTCAGATATCTGAGTCCTTGTACCACGCTGCAGATGTGGTAATCATCGATAGAGCGGGTCACTCCAAAGCCCCCCAGTGATTTCGGCGAATAAAGATAAGCTTTATTCATATTTGTGAGATGCCGCATGTCTGTGATTTTCCGGAATATCCTGCGGAGCCACTCGTCATATCCCTGTTTCTGTTCACGGTGAAGGGCTTGACGAGACTGCTTTGACGTGAGGGTGAGATGGTCGACAACACGATTCGAGAAATGGAATGGAAATCGCGAATGGAGGAAAGTTTTGTAGAGGTGAATCATCATGGCCGGATGCAAGTCGGAATGGATAATGTGGGCGAAATCCGAGAGATTCCTCTCGAGGATTTCATCAGTAGAGGTCCGGAGATCCACTCCATGTGTGACCCCCAGATATGAGTACACATGGGCAGGATCAACCGGAGGGATGAGTTCTCCTTTGATGAAGAGAGGAGACGGCGGAGTGCCCAAGCAAAGGTAGCCACATTTTATGGGTCGGAAAGAAAGGTGGATGGCCTTCGTTAGTCCGCAGAGGGTCTCAATCATGGTCTGTAGCTTGTCGTGTCAGGGCGCTATGACCGCGTTTTCATCGGCATAGGCTAGACAATCAAAGGTGTCTTCGATCAGTTTTTTATAGAATTGTTGGGTTAGCCAAGGACACATCCCTGTAAACTAAATCTAGATTATTTATCTTTATAATAAATTAATTATTAAGACCACAAAAGGGTCAGAATTAAAACAATAAAATAATAATAATAAGAATAATAATAATAATAACAATAAGAATAATAATAATAATAATAATAATAATTATTATTACTATTATGACGCAAGTAATTAAATTAATAAAACATAAAATAAAAATAATATTAATAAAATACAATGTTATTTAACTCAAAACTGAACACCGTTTTTTAGGAAAGTAATGAACGTCCCTATTAGAGAGGTATTCATAATAAAAGCGAGATTGATTCCAATTAAAAATCAAAGTCAACCGTTTTGCAACTAAGAAAAAAGAAAAAAAAATAGGTTCCAGAAAATATTTCTTATCTTTCCAAAATTTTGTTTTAATAATTGTGGCAGAAAATATCTCCAGAATTGTATGATACGTAATTAAAGAAAAAAGGAATCAATTATCTGAAAACACTCCCTTTTCCTTCCAGCTATTTTTCAGGAAATAATAATAATTAAGTGTTTTTAAAAATATTTAATTAAAACAACAATTCAACATGAAGATTCGTCGATTCATCTGAAAACATGAATGACGTGATCAGGTACTGCCACAACAATAGTAATACAATGCGCTTGATGCCAAATAGAGCATTCTTGCTTAAAATCAATTGTCTGTTCATTATCCCTATTTTATGCTTTGTAGAAAAGATGGAAATCATTTAATTTATATCCCTTACAAAAGATTGCTAACTGACGTGGAATGCATTCCAACCGTCATACTCGTTCTTCCTAATTCAGCCATGTCTCTAGATAATTAAAACAAAGTAATAGGCTAAAGTATTGCAAATGAATACAATGATATTAGCAGCAGAACAGGAGTTTTATTTTTATTATTAAAAGGGATCTCTTTTGATACAAGTGAAACAATATGTACCACTTTAAATAAACAAAATATGTAACATTTGTTAGAATATTATGGAGAATTTACATAGATTTATAGTTTTTAACAATATTCTCCTTTAATAAAAATCCTGCGTTATAATTTTTCGAAAGATTTTCTTTAAAATTTTCAATTTCCTTTAAAAGATAATTTTTGCCTCGGTGTAATTTTGAAAGAGAGACCAAATCTAATTTGTCTGTTGATATTGCAGTCATTCCAATACCTTTTCTACCATTTCTGAACGTTCCTTTTTGATTATTCTAATCTTTTGCAAAATCCACCAGATTGATACCTGCCTTTTAAGAGCTTCACAAACATCTTCCCTGGAATTCTGATAATTAAATAATATTCTTAACTGATATGTGAATAAAAACAAAAATATATCTATCCTAAATAAATACCGCAACGTAATACATATTAATCAGAGGGCTTATTTTATTTAAAATTTGTAACATGTTCATAATGACCTACTTTTCTGCCAACCAGCATATTAAGAGACAATTACTATTTTTAGTAGGTCACCTTTAAGATATCTACAGGGTGGCGCAAAAGTTAATTAATAAATTTAAAAATTCATAAAAAAATAAAATCAATATTTATTTATTTTGAAATAATTGTAGATATAAAAATGGATTCCAGGAAATTAATGTCACAAATATATATAATATCTGAACGAACGAAAATCGTGGAATTTTATTTTAAAAACAATAATTCAATAATCCGAACTTAACTTAAATATTGCAAACATTTCAATGTAAGAAGCCACCAACAGCTTTTATGATTATGCAATTAATTAAACGTTTCCAAGCCCAAGGCTCCGTAAACGATTTGCAAAGATTGGGAAGACTGTGCCAAACCAGAAATAAAGATGTTATTGAACGAGTACGAAAGAGTGTTGCGGAGGACCCAGAAACATCAACTCGAATACGCTCTTTGCAATTAGGCATTTTTCGAAAATCCTAACAAAGAATTCTGGTAAGGGAACTAAAACCTTTTTCCATACAAAATTCAAATGATGCAATATTTGAAGCAGGCAGACCAACAACAAAGATTAACCTATGTCCGGAAATTCTAAGAAATGGCACTTGCAAATGAAAAATTTCTGCAGAATTTGATAATGAGTGACAAATCTCACTTTCATCTGAATGGATTCATGAACAAGCAAAATTATAAAATATGGGGATATGAATATCCAAGGGCTGTTCACTAGAGAGAAATGCATTCGATGAAATGCACAGTTTGGTGTGGTGTTTCATATGAAAAGATCATAAGGCCATATTTCTTTGGGAATGCTGTAAACATAAATGCTGAGCGATATCGCGATATGATAAAAACATATTTGCTTCCTGCTGTTGCTGACAATGAACTGAGTGGTTTTAACAAGATGGAACCACCGCACACACGGCGAAACTTACCATATAACGTGAGATTTTCTGTAATCGGATAATTTCCAGAAATTCGACATTCAACTGGCCTTCTCGTTCACCAGATTTATCAGCACCAGATTATATTCTTTGGGTATATCTGAAGTTTATATTAAAAAGCCAAAGTCCATTCAACAATTAAAGAACAGTATTCGTGACGAAATTAAAGCAATTAACCCGGAATTTTTAGCAGGTGTCATGGAAAACTCTTTTTTGTGAGGCAGAAAGTGGTGGTCATTAGAAGGAAATAATTTTCAAAATCTAGTTTAAAAAAATCTCCGTGAATTATTGTTTATGTATAATATTCAAAATAAATAATTGTCTGGAATATTTACTTTTTACTATTATTTAAAATCATTAACTTACTTTTGAGCCACCCTGTATATGCCCGGATCAATATGCACTTTGAAGGGTAAGAACGTGATTATTTATTCTGTGTATACAATTTTTTGCGTGACCGTCTATTCTCCAATTAACTTTATATATTATATTTTTTAATGTTATTTTAATTTTTTCCTTTTTTTATTTTTTATTATAAATTTATTATTGTATTGTATTAATAATTATATTTGTATTACATTTTTTGTGAGGTTTCTATTTTTAGAAACCTAGTTTTTTAAAAATTTTTAATGTTTTATGTAATTATTTATTTTTTGTATATTTTCTTTATATTCCTACTATAATTAGTTAACACTATTAATAATAATAATCACATAATAATCATAATAATACTAATAATTGTTAGGGCTTTGATTTTATTCTTTTAGGAATTCTCATTTTTACATGACAAATTAAATAAAAATACTGTTATTATTTTTATTAAAATAAAATTGTTATCACATCAAAATCAATAAACATTGTCACAAGTAAATTGTCTCTCATTAAAATTGTCAATTTCTCTTGAGTCTCCACATATCTCCCCTTGTTTGAAGACTTTTGTCCTCAAAATGTGGCATGTGAAATAACAGGGGTTTGCCTTCTCGGGTGTCCGGCCGATGAATCCAAGAATATCCACTGAGGCTCCATGGGGCGAGATTACTGTGTTAGGGAGATTTGATGGAATTGTAATTTGCACCTCTTCATTGATTGTCCGTTGATTGTCCATATCCATTGGATAAAATGGAGGCATGGGTTGAAACGATTGGTGAAATCTGGAAGTTTGAGATGCGACCTCAATTTTTTTGCGATAAGTGTTGTTAACCCAGGGCGTTTTCGTTTTGACTTTTTTGTTTCGGTGTTGCAGGGTACTTCTGTTATTGTTGGCTCAATTTTTATTGGTATTGTGATGGCGGAGGCTTCTGGTACCTCAAAATAGACTTCATCGTCATCATCAACGGATAAGATGCATTCTTCGTAATCTGATTGATCGATGGTAGAGAATTACGCGACAGTTTGTATATCAAAATAGGGTTCAGAAGGAGGGGGAGGAGGCGGTGCGCTTGGAATACGAGGATTGGGTAATGGCACTCCGGGAACTCGAAATTGTGGTGGTATTTTCTCCAAAAATCTGTTTTCAGTTCGAATGATATCACTGAGAATTTTTGTACCGCGACCACTTCCACTTGCGTATGGTTGATGGGATAATGGAGGAGAGGGAGGATGTTTATTCATGATGGCCTCATTGCTGTTGTGAAGAAGAGTTTCATCACACATCAGTGTTAACTTGGAGGCCAAGGAGGTTTCAATATGAAACCAAATTTCTCTAAGCATATGTGTATGTTGAACACATTGCAATCTGCGCCATTCAGGACCCAATTTAGTCGTAGAGGCCATTTCGGCGATTTTTTAATTTGTTCGCAAGGGGATTTAATCTTAACACACACTATATTAGGAGGAAGATTCAATGAATCCCGCAATTATGGTGGTATATATTGAAAATCAATATATTCATCTATATGTTGCGTTGGGATTGCACAAATTCTAAGGAAATATTCTACTTGATTGCCAATAAGCACTTTATTGTGGACACATTCCTTTATTCTGTCAATTGCCGCTGGTTCATCCATTCTATCGATGAAGGCGGTATCCGAAATTCCAGCTATATTAGGTTCGAAGCGATTGCGAGGCGAAGTGATAGTCATAAGTACATCCTTACCAAGATAATTCATAAGGTGTACTGCCTGCAATACATGTTCGGAAATGAGGTGACCAGGTTTAAATGTAGTAACGTCTACAAATATAGCCTTTCGCTGAAGAGTCATTCGATCTGGGAGTTTATACTTAGGCATGTAATAGGGATTGCGGGCTCTAAGTGAACGATAAATCTCATCGTTTTCATGGAGCAAAATAGATGAGGGAATATAATCTGCACTAGATATGTCCTCAATAACCAAAATGGTATTGGGTTTAGTAGTCTCAAAGCAAAGGGTGCGAGTTCTTTTCAACAGATTTTCCAGATGTACCGAGAAGAATTTTTTTACGGTTATGGGAGCAGGAACTCCGCCGACACGCAAAATCACAGAGTGATTGCATTACGTGAACATGAAAAGTTTCTTTGGGAAAAATTTTTGTTTTCATGTAAATTGAGTAAATAGAAATAAGATGTCTGGCATACTTGATAAACATATAATGTTCTTTCGTCAGTTGATTGAAACTAGCAAGAATTTGGGATTTCGGCAGTCTCCATTATGATGGTTTGTAAAGAGATGAGGCCTTGTTTGGCTTCCAGATACTTCATACACTCAATGTATGGAAATTTGTTGAATTGCTTGAATCAAATGACTGCTTCGGGTCCGACATTAGATATATATTGGCTAAGGGCTATTGAATAACAGTGCGGGGTACTTTTGCTAGATTGGATTGGGGTTGGTGCAGGGACTGGCTGGATTGGACAGTTTGAATTGAAGCCGAAGGTTAATTGATTTGGTTTTCTGGACATTTCTAAATAAATTAAAATAAACACCATTCTTTACTAACATAGATGTGTGTTTAGTCGCAATACGTTATGGTAAGTAGATGGATAATAAATCTCTGCCGATGACTGTAATTTCTGTATCTGTAAAGACTGTATCATTGGTAAAATAATTATAATGACATGTAATACAACTAAGTTTTATTAAATATTTTATGAAATAAAAACCGAAAAAGAATAAATATAAAAGAAATGACACAAAGAATAACAATTAATGCGATAAATGGTCAATTTGTTCTGGGGATCAGGTCAATCACCATATCTTGAAGGATTTTCTCGTGATGACTTAATGTATGCTCGAGTTTCTGAGCGGGGACATGATTTCGGTATCCACGGGCTATGGATATTTTATGTATTGTTCGATTTAAAGAAACGTTTATGATGTAAATAGCTCTGACTATTCGTTCTCGAAAGGACTTATATAAAAATAAATTGTTCAATGTCATGTCGTCCTGGAGTTAGGGATTCGATGTTAGTGTGTTAGAATTTATATTCAATTCTCCACATAATATTCAGTAAATGTTAGGAGAGTAGATGCTACAGACTTCTCTTTCTAAGGGATGGGTAGTGTAATTTTCAATGTAGTCACCGTCGATTTCTACCATTGGGAGATATGCAGTTTTGTAAAGTTGACTTGGTGTGTGAGGGCACATGTTTGGCCTGTGTGGTAATTATGGGCTATGAGTTTAATCGTATACGGAAAAGGTAAATTTAGATGTGAAATTATTGCTACACGTGATTTCTCATAAGCTACTTGAAATGTATTCGTCAGAATAAATACGTGGGTACTCACGAATGTTGTTGAATCAACGAGGACAGCTATTACGAGTACTCTATGTGGGGTGAAAATTTCTAAGTTTGAATGGCAAAACGCAAAACGAGATGCATAGCATTGTATGATACACAATAAAAAACAAGTCAGGGCTAAAACTTTATTGGATCTTAAATTATATGTGTGAGGTGTTGTTGGAGTTCGAATTCTATTGAGTTTTTTATTTTTATTAGTAGTAGGCGGATTAATGGGAGCTTCTGGAGTTGAGGTAGTAATTACTTTCTTACACCGGTTCATATGTATAACTTTAGCGTCCTTTTGACCCTTTATATACTGGGATTTTCAACCATAACTTTATCACCGATTTTTAGATCAAGCGTTTTTGCTTTTTTATCGTATGCTTTCTTCATAACCTCTTGGTTATATTTGATGCTTAATCCAGTTCTCTTCCAAGCTTTTTGCAGCCTATCTTTCATTAAAGTGACAGTCAATTTCGTCAATTTATTTTTTATTTATTGACTTTTAAATACAAGCCATGTTGTGAAAATAATGTAACATGTAATCATAAGTAATTTTTATTAATTATAAACATCAATACAATTGGTTCATGCATTGTATGTGTTAGTGAAAATTAATTGGAGATTCCGGGATTCGAACCAACAAAATTGTATTTTTACAAGTCTTTACAAATAATTGAAAATAAATCAATTGCATATTTCTGTGAGCCTAGTATGGCATTTTTAACAACAGAAAAAATTAAAAATAAAGTTTATCACATAATTCAGTTTTGTTAATATTAGATTAATTCTTCATCACAATCAGTCAGATTTTGTCCGTCATCATTGTCGTCTGTCTGACTTTGTGGTT
>JBBMKC010254441.1:0-10170 GCA_037834085.1 Bipalium vagum | reverse complement strand
AATAATAATAATAATAATAATAATAATAATAATAATAATAATAATAATAATAATAATAATAATAATAATGATATTATTAATATTATTAAGTATTATGTTCAATTTAAAAAAAATTATTTTTAACAAGAAAACTAACCTGATACAAATTTGATAAGTCTCTCAAATTAAATATATAATGAAATTTTATGGCTGTTGGCAAGAAAGAACTGGCAATTTTGTTATGGACGAACACGGATAATTCTGCCAACTGATCGACAAATCTTGCCACTTGAGATGGCACCTTTTGCAAAGCAAAATGCTGCCTGATTATCGTGGAATAAATAGTCTTCACAGCTTCGTCATTAGGAAAGCTCAAAGCAAAAACAGCAAAGTGTCGCTGCAGACGAGGACTGATTGTGAAGCTTCCGGACGTGGGGTTCATTGCCGCAATATATTGAGTTTTGTGAACTATTTTCAAAGTCAGTTTCTGACGATCATACCAATGGGAATAGTCAATATGTTGTCGTATCAATGTATGAGGTTGAACAGTAAAAAATTTATCAACCTAAATGAAGATATTTTATTTCATAATTAAATTAATCGTCAATTTTAGATTAGTACATAAAAATAATAGTTATTATTTATTTTTAACTATATTTATATCAGGTATGAAATCTGTAAAATGCAATATAATACTAAGTATTTAAGAAATTAATACATAATACATTACATTTTTCAATTAATTATTCCGAACTGTACAAGGAATTATGCTATTCATCAAAGTATGAACGAATATTGTCCTTATACATTTTTTAGTGTGTTCAAGCTGGTCATATAAATCCTAGTAAACGAGAGTCAATGACTTCATGGAAGGCCAGTTTTATTAATTTAATTTAATACATCATCGCCGCAATTTGATTGTTTTCATTATAAAAGTTGTCCAAATTGAGGAAGAAATGAGTCAGTGGGACCTATGTCTAGTGAATATGAAAGGTGATTAGGAATTTCCAATTCCAGTAGTTTCGCCAGTCATTTGAGCAGTGAGCATCTAGCGTTATCAGGCAACAAGGCATTAGTTGATATATTGACAAACATGAGTTATTTTTAAAAGTTTTTACATCATTTTGTTCAATTGGTTATATTTTATTTCCATTCTGATCGATGAACCCGGTTTCATGCATTCATAATGAATCACATTTTTTTATTTTTGTGTTTTTAGTGGTTTAAAAAATAACCATCTTAACTTAGTTAAGTTGGATACTCTCCCATATCTAAGATAGTTCAAAATTTTCAAAATCAAAGATTATAAATTTTGTATTCTATGATTTTGGGAAAGATAAACAATGTTTCGTCAAAGCCATTTGGTTTTCAGGTGTCTCCTGATTTTTCTACTAGATCTAAAACAACAAGAAAAAAAATCAGAATTTCTTTCCTTTTTACTGGAGCCGCTTTTCCATTGAAGGACATAAACTATTTAGTAAAAGTCCTTAAAAATCATTAACAATGTCAAATTTTTTTGGTAGTAAGCGCTCCCTAAACGGATTAAAATCCCAAAAGCTACTATGTGATTTAGTTACACGTTAACTAAAAATATCTTAATTAAAAATTTCATAAATTAATATTATTAATTATTCCATTTAAAAAACTGATAAAATGTTACCTCTGGCATATTCAGATCGTCTATAAAATAAATAAGTTGACTTTGTCCAGGTGGTCCATAATTTTTACCGGCCTTCTTTTCTATACATTTTTCCAGAACTTGTTGTAGCATCTCACTGGTAGTGTAGAAATTAAATGGAACTTTTTTTATAATAAATTTATCTGGTAAAGTTCCAAATTTATCTTCCAACAAAACACTTTTCCCTGTTCCCGCTGATCCAATGAGCATTACTGGTCGGCCAACTGGTATCAGCAAGTCCAAGAAATAACTTATCCTAGCCACTTCAACGGTAGGTACCATGACAGCCTTAAAAATGGTGAATAACGCATATGTGTTTGGTATTTTATTTTTATAAATCAATCACCTGCAAGGGTTTATCAGGATCAAGTTCAAATTTAGCAACCTTAGATTGCCAGGAAGTGAATTTTTTTGTCTTGACATTAAAAAAGAAATCAAAGACACCTCCAGATGAAGGAAATTTAATTTGTTTAAATTCGTTCAACCACCATTTGGAAAATTCGACTCGATGATCAACCAGTTGATCTTTAAATAAACATCCTCCAAAAGCCCAAACACAGCAGAATACAAAATACATTTCATAACCCTCTTTTGTCAGTTCTGTTGCGCTTTTTAACTGTTTTTCTTGCTCTAGTAAGCATTCCAGTAAGTGACATATCATCTGAATATGACTTATGTCTGGTATCGGTGTTATCTTTTTAAACTTGGTCTTAACGGCATCCAGGCACAAAGGAATATACTTGTCAAAGCAAATGGACAGTGCTGATCTTTCAGATCTGGAAAGGACTTTTGACGATTTTACTCGTTCATCCAGCCAACTGTGAACGAATCTAAAATGTAATTTATTAAATTTTAATTATTATTATTATTATTATTATTATTATTATTATTATTATTATTATTATCAAATATTTTTAATGCTAAGCACATAAATTTTAAGATAAAATTAGTTTATTTAATTAAAATATTTTCTTTTCAACTTATAGGGTGACAATAAAATACGTAGACAGGCAATAATCGATCTAAGTTTCATTAAATTTAAGCAAGCGACTTCAAATTATAAACATTAGTAAAATTTAATTCAACAAAAAGCTAAAAATTTTCAAAATATGCAACATAAGCATTGATACAGAATTTTAAACTTTTAATAAAATTATTAAAAGGTCGCAATCTTTCTGAAGGTTATGACCAAGTCCTGGTTATGACAGTCCTTAACGTCTTAAAATTTCTGTCTGATACTGAACAAGCCTTACTCTTCAAATATCCCCAAACAAAATAATTCAGAAGATTTAAATCGTGCGATTTGATGAAATCAGAAAAGTGCTCACGAATTCAGTTGCGTCAATTTTGCCATATAGGATGGTGCAGACTCTTGCTGGAATAAACAATCATTGTTAGGATACTTTTCACGAGTCCACGGAAGAACTAAATCTTGAAGTATTTCAGGTATATAAAATTCTTGACTAACTTTAATTGCAACTTCAAAGAACTTTAATGATTATTTTCAATTGGTCAACAACCTAAACCAAATCATAACATATTTTTGTTTAAACTTGTTATTCCCAATGTTATTCTCACTGGAAGATGTTTTTGACCAAAATCTATCATTTGGAATACTGTAACTTTGATCAATCATTAGTAATTATTAATCTGATAAGGCATGATTTTCGATATGTTGAATCCAAACAATGTTAATAACAATGCATCTTTCGAAACTTGTTTCATTTTATCCTTTTCGGACTTTATACGGATAGTTATGAAGCTCATATTTTGCAATTTCACGAACAGTTTCTCCATTAATTTTCATATTTCTTGGTACATCACGCAACTTTAATCGTGATTTCGACAAATTTGGTATTTCATTTTCTTGTGAAGTTCAGGAGTATTTATAGATCTTTGGTGAACTCTCCCTGAGCGATCTGAAATTATATCTAGCTTCATGTATCTTTTTACAAACTTGTAAACAGTTGATTGCAGAATACAAAGAGTTTTAATAACGTTTTCTGACGAATTTCAGGTTAAAATAGTTTAATAATTACGTATTGATATTCTTTTAACATGTTACCAAAACAATAAAACTGAAAACATTATATGTATAATTCTACACATAGGGTATGTAGGGGTTAAAGAGATATTATTTTAAATTAAACAATTTATATTTGAAATATAAATAATATCTTAATTGACAAAAGACTGAATATTTGCATATTTTCAATAATGTCAACCAATTAATTAAAATCATAAATAAATTAAAAAGTATTTATAAAAATATTAATATTTATGGAAGTAATTTGTTTAAATACGAATAAATTTAAATACAAGTTTAAATTTGAGAATAATACAAATAATAAATATTTCATTATTTTTCAACAATTATCAGAACAATTGATGTCAATAATTTAATTATTATAATAAATTTTAATTTTGTTATTAATTCTTATTAATCCGCAAAAAGTTTTTTAGAAATTAATTTTAATCTCAACATATTTAATGAAATAACTGCTTAGCTTAACTTCTTATTCTTTTATTTAAATTTTCTTAAATTAATATATTAACAAAAATATAAGGGAAAATTTCAACTAAATAAGACTGTAAAGAAACCAATGGATTTTATCTCGTTCATATTTTCAATATGCAAACGGAAAGCTACTCATAAATAAATAATCTTCGAAGTGTAACTTACGGCTGCCATCCCAAATCTCCTGGGTTTATGTATAAAATTCCGGCTCTGGACACTGTTGCCGGTGTTGCAGTTTTCAGCTGACTTATCTCAAATAAGAGTCGCATTGATTTCGTTAATGGAATTCTTTCATTACTGGCCAAAGTCAAAATCTTATTGTCATCCATTACGGTATTCAGAGATTCAATCCACATAGGATCAATGTCTCCATCAAGAACAATCCACTTTGCATCTTCACCTGGCATATTAGCTAAGTCACGCATGATGACAGAAAACAACCCATCTTTCCATTCCCTTGTTGCCGGATTGATAATTCCGAATAATTCATCATTAGTGACGGCTTTAGGATTAAGATCAACAGCCACGGGTTTCATTTTTTGCAACTTGTATGTGTTGTGCAATGATTTCCATACTTGACTTTTACCCGTACCTGCATTACCGTCGATGAAAACCGAATGTCTGACATTGAACAGTTCTTGTAATTGTACGACCTAAGTTGAATAGGTTAATGTTTTCTTTGAAGATTTCCATTACTTTTAAGATAAAAGAATCTTCGGGTTGTAAACCCAAATTTTCCGTAGCTGATCTGACATCTGCCTCGAATTTCGGGTTTCTCTGTCTTGGAGCATTTAACTGAGGAAATAAGTCTCCAATTAAACCTATAAACACGGGGGAATCATCTGTCACTATTTTCGGTGTATTGAAATCTCTTAAAGCCCTCATCAATACCGAATCTTCACCCATTTGTCGGTCAGCACGTTTCAGTGACCCTGCTACGACTAAGACTGATTTAATGGCTCTTAAGCCCCAATCATAATGGTCTTGTTTGGAAAGCAATTCTTTGCACAATTGATAAAGGGTTATGAATTTTCTGGCTAATAATCTAGCGTCGAGAAACCCTTCTGCAACTAACATTATTTCACAAATTAATTCAAAATCTGGAACGACCATAGCGCAGGGTCTTAAAAAATAGAGAATAAGTATAGTAAGAAAAGGTATTTACTTACCGAAACAGTGCTTTCAAGTTTTCCGGTAATTCAGTTCTTCCAGCATAACCCGGATTCATTGTAATGAACAGACCTACAGCCGGGTTCAGGGGTATTATTTCTCCAAGAAAGTTAAATTTTTCTCTTTTCATCTTAATAGCATCTTGAATGACTTTTACTTGAACAGCCACGACAGATAATACTTCTACAGATATTCTATTAAATTCATCAAAACATCCCCAGCTTCCAGATTGTGCTAGACCTTTATAAATATTCCCGATGGATTTATAATCCATTTGTTCAGAACAATTAAATACATAAACCATTATACCCATGGCTCTACCAAGATCTTTGGTGGTTTCTGTCTTTCCAGTACCAGCAGGTCCCGCAGGGGCTCCACTCATACATAAATGTAACGATTGTGTTAATGTTATATAACATCGATCTGTTAAAGGTGTAATAACTAATCTGGGTTGATTTCCAAGATATTCATGTGCAAATAAGAACTGGGCATCGCAAATGTTCACGTAACAGTCTTTTATACTGTCATCCCATCGGTGTCTTAATTGAGATAACCACAGAAATCCTTGAGAGCTGTCCACCTTTTGGGAAATAAGCTTTGCAACCACATCTCTGTTGTGTACATCAATTGTACAAAGTGTCATTATTTTCTGGCGATCATTTGCTGTAAGATCTGTCAGGAGCATTTGAATCAACGCTCCCAATTGATTTATTTGTTTTTTATTATAATCCTTCATTGCATTTTCCAAACCTTCTTCCAATCTGGCAAAGGCTATCTGAACTTCAGACGCCCAACCTATTTGGGACCCAGTCAAAGCTATTTGAGCTGGATAATCAAAAAGCCATTGATCTCTGGGTTTTTCTTCATATGTCACAACGGCATCTGCCAACGTCAATCGCATTGTCAAAAGCATCTGAGACAGCAATCTATTTAACCATTCTTCCACTTGACCATCCAGTGAAATATTTTTCGACATTTTCATAACCTCTCCATCCTTGGCAATCATATGGCTTGCTATTTTTTCTTCAGCAGTTTCGTCCAGAATTTTCAATTTTTCAATACTATCAAAGAGCTTTGATAAATGTTTCATTACTTTCAATGGCAGTTTTCCATTACTGACAATGTCCATCAGATCAGCAGCAGAAACGAAATAAAAACGTGGAAAAGCCAATCGTTTTGTTTCCAGATATTGAGCCAAGGCCTTTTCACAAAGCGTAAGTCCATCTCGTAAAACTTCAATTTCTTTAAACAAATTAGGGTTGTCGGTTGTTGACTTGATCACATTGGGAGTCAACTCGAAACCCTTGGCAAGTCTTTTAAAATCTTCATCAATACTGAAAAATCGTTTTGTGTCTTGTGGTAGTTGAACTTTAATATCATCAGAGAGAACAAAAATAGACTCTAAACCTGACCAAACCCTTTGAACTTCAAACCATAAACCTATAACCTGGTCCGTTTTGGAAAGTGTTGAGTACCAATAGTTTATTTTATCAATAAAAAAAGCATTGTCTCGATTACCTATCATGTCTAACACCTTTACCTGGGTTTCTTCAAGAATTTGAGTCAATTCTTCCGTTGATTTCGGTAATATGATCTTGGTACGATCATGAGCATCATATTCAAAAGCAAGGTCTTCCCACACAGATCGTATCTTTTCCAAATCTTTATCAATTTTCTGCTCATTAGCAGCCTTAGAGACTACTCCTCTGACTTCTTCTTCAAACTTGTGCAAATTCAATGAAAGCAATTCAGCCAGACTGGTTTCATCGGAAATTTTGATGTCCTTACCAGTTTCAATCATCAATTCCTTCCAATGTCTATCTTTGACGGATGGATCCTGCAAATCTCTGACCGCTTGAACTGAAGCATTTGTTTCCTTCAACAATGACTCTAAGCTCTGAAACAGTGGCCACTTTTTCACATCTTTATCCATAGTTCTTATTTCCAAAGTGACTTCGCGAATAATCTACACCACAACAGCTTAATGGAGAAAGGACAATTGTCACCAGAAATACCTCATCTATCTGAGAGAAATCGATATTTTTCCACTGGGATTCTTTCCAAGCGATAACATAAAAGTTGAAATAGTTCACATAATCCCAGAGCTGTTTCAAAATCTTAATATCTCGTCTCGTTGATTTCAGCTCCATATAATTTGGAATATCTCGAACCTCGAAGATGGCAGCGGACTCGTGTACTTCGTCAACACCATTTTCAGTCTCCGTAATATTTTTGTTCCACTAATAAATAATCATTGATACATTGTTCAATCATAGAAAGGTGCTCAAGAACAAATATTACTTCATCTAAGGTTTCGTAGGGTTTCTCGCAATCTATGAAAAATACTTCGGCCTGCAAGAATTTGGAACGTAGGTTCTTCGAATTTTCATCATGCTGAATACATTTTTGGCGAATATTCTGAATCTCTTTTTCTTGTAATGGTTGAATAGCTTGTTTAGTCAAAACTGCTTGGTTTTTTAATTCTTGCCATTGTTCGGGTAAAACCTAAACGAAAAAGAAACGACATACGGTAAGGATAATGCTAACAATTACTTCCAATAATTTACTGATCTCTTCCGGTAATTCTTCTCCAAACTCTCTTAACAATAAAACAGTATCCCGAGTCGGCTCAAAACAGGAGTCTATGGCCACTTCATTCTCTCTTACCTTTTTAAGTCTTTCCAAAACTCGTACCAATTCAGGATATGTAACGTTATCAAGTTCTGGCAAGGTCAGTTCAACAACACTCTCCTTGACAAATATTTCCAAATTCACCAAAGTATTAGTGACATGATCGTAGAGAAAAATCTTGAATTCATTTCCCCACAATTTGATTACATTCAATAATGCATGTTTGAAAGGTTTGATTTCAACTTTCAGCCAGGTTTCGAAGATTTTCACATCCTCAATTTTTTCCACTTCTTCATAAGTGTAATCATATTTCATGATCTGTTCTTTGAACTGTTCCAAGGTCGGCGGTGTTTCTTCAGCTTCGATTTCACCAGTTGCCCCAAAATCTTCTTTTGTCAACAATCGACCAAATCTAACGAACTGTCGAATAAATTCCTTGCGATCTTCACTCCAAAATATGGAATATTTTGTTTGAAGGGAAACTCGGTACTCTTCAGCCAATTTCATTGTATTTCGAACTGATGTTGCTAGTTCGTGTGTCAAACTGACCAAAACATCACAGCTATTTATGTGATCTTGAAATGACCCAGCTCCTCGATGAGCTGCTATTCGAGCTATCTGTTTGGATTGACTCATAATATCTTGTACAAGGACATCAACCAAATCCAATAGACTATCGCCCAAAGACTCTTTCATGGCTGGCGTGTAGTAAAAATTGTTTCCCTAGGAAAGTGAAGATATCTAAAAAAACAATCAATCTCGAACTAACCACCAGCATGAGCTTCGCCAGTAAAAGTGGATTATCAAACTTTCCAACTTCTGTTTGCTTAACCAGATACGAAAGACTGCATTTTACTGTATCCATCAAACCATCAATAACATTGTCTTCAACATATTCTATATAATTAAGCCAATCTGGCATAGAAGCTTCGTTAACTTGAAAAAGATTCTTATTTTCCTATACAGTTAGGAGAGAAATGAAAATAACTTCAAAGTATATAGCATACCTCAATTAATGAAATGATTTTATTTCCAGCAGTTTTCATTTGATTGTAACGGTTAGCTTTTACATTTTCCTTATCATCCAAGTTGAGCATATTATCGTTCTTTCTGTCCTTCCTCAGATAGAGTGGTATCTCTCTCCACTGACCGATTAATTCTTTAATGGTTTCAAAATTATCCTGGGTCATCACTAGGCGCTTTTTTAAGTCACTGATTACCATGAGATTTTCGTCCAAAAATGCCTTAATATCTTACAAAATATAAAAAATTAAGAATTATCGACGGAGTTATTCTGTTAGGTTAAAATAATTCCATTTTTATCATTCAACTTTAAACTTAAATAAATCAAACCTAAAGCTTTATTAGTCAACAATCAAAAGCTAAAGTCTACAAATGCTTGTCAACTGGAAATAAGCTTATTTATCTCAATTGCATAGAATTCTGTTGTTCTAGATTCGATAAATTGAAGGTAAACATTTTCGACAGAATTTGGGTTACTGAAGATTTTGTCTTTGACATAGAGGCCAAAATGTTGAAAAATGATAGTCGGTAATTGATAAATTCGGAGAAAATCGAAGACGAAACAAAATTTCATAATCTGCTTTGTGCAATTTTTGCAAAGTCATTTACGCAACATATAAGCGAGCATTATCTTGAAGAATAATTTGCAATTTTTGGTGCATCTCATCGATTTTTTGGCAATGTAAGTCCTGTGTAATTGTTCAGCCTTAAATTTTTAGTGAATTATATTTTTAACATATCACCACAGAGTTGGTAAGATCTTTTTTTGATAAACTTGCGATTATGGTAAACGTATTGGAAATTGGCTACGATGTTGTCACTGTGAAGATCGCTTGCGGCTGTCATAAAGAACCAAATTTTGTTATCGAATGTCACAAAGTGCTGCAGAAAATGATCAATAATAAAGTGTAAAAGAAGTTTCTTTTTCATTTAAATCATGAAACAACTATTTGTCAAGCTTCTCACCTTGCCCAGGTGATTTAGATTATCCAGAACTGTTATAACTAATATTTATAAATATTTTATTAGATTTAGAAATAACTATAATCAAAAATATTAATTATTTAATTACATTTATGAACTAAAATATTAGATTGTAAAGAAATAAATGGCGGTTTTTAACATCTAACTTTAAAGGAACATATGACAGCTTAAACAAAGTTTTATTTAT
>JBBMKC010254430.1:0-10171 GCA_037834085.1 Bipalium vagum | reverse complement strand
ATAATAATAATAATAATAATAATAATAATAATAATAATAATAATAATAATAATAATAATAATAATAATAATAAAACCTCCTTATTTTTTATATAATACATTTGTGAAAGACTTATATTTTGCTCAAATATTTTAGAAAAAATTTATTTGAATCTTTTAAAAATTAATTCTGTTTAATAATTATTATTTTAATAAATTTTACCTTAATAATAATACCTTTAAATGCTCCTTAGGATTACGGAATATTAAATATATACATAATTTCAATTAAAAATAACTAATTAAAATGAATAAAAGACACAGAAAAATATTTAAATTTGCGAGCTGTACGAAAATATGAAAAAAAACTTTTCAGACTTTCGTTAGACAAAATCATTGTGAAATTTATTATTTATTTTAGAAATTATTATAAAAAAAATATATCGGCTTATAATATTATATAAATAATATGAAACTTAATAATGAAGTTAACATGTTGATCTATTAATTTCATTAAATAATTCCACTACCCTTTCCGAACATGATACACAATAATTGATTTAATAATATTTAACAAATAAAATAACTAAATGAAAACTCATGTGGAAGGACCTTTTAATTTTTTTATATTTTGGGTGACATTTATAAAAATTTAAAACGAATTATATTTATTTATAAAATCAATATAAAATAATATTACTAAAAGATATTTTTCTGATCAAATAAATATTTTAAATTTTTCGTAATCTCATCAGGATCTTCAAGATCACATCGATAAAATATAATAATATTAGGCTGTTCCATAAGTAATCTATCATTTTAATTTTATAAGAAGTGATATTAAAAAGTCAATTCTAAAGCTATAAACACAAAATGTATTTACAAAAATTTGCTTTATTTTGCTCAATACACTTTATTTAACATTTGGCACTTAATTTTATGCTCGCTGTATATCACAATCAGTTTTTTGAATGAAAGAACTGTTGGCACCCTGATTTTAAGTCGTCATCAAATTCACATATTATTCTATAAGCATCCAATTATTTCACTATTTTTTTCTTACAATGCCGTAGGATTCTACGATGTCCATTTCTTACATACTATCCTACACCCTTATAAATGTGCAATTTTTAAAAACAATTCAATGAAAATTAAAGTTTTTCAATATTTATATAATCGTGGTTTCATTTTCAATGCATTTTAAAATCTGAATGATTTTATTTTCGCTTTTCTGCCATTTATAATCTGTATTCTTATAGATTGCACTTATATTTTTTGTCTTTTTTTCAGCCTTAGTTTCTTCATGGATCACCAGTTCTTTCTTGATAAGATGTCTTAATTAATGGATTCTGTGGTCTTAATTGATTTTTTATAAAATTTTAAAAAATACTAATATTTTAAAATTGAAAAGAATTTTTAAAATTTAATAAAATAAAAATTTACATATAAAAAGTCTTCAAAAAATTCTAAGCATTCTAAAATGTTTAAACACTTTAAAGTAGATTATTAAACGATTTGTATTTATTGAAATAAAATATGCGTCTAATATAGTTTGTTTTAAAAAATCAATTATAACATTGTTCAGTATTTATTTATGCACATTTTTAAATTCGAATTATCCAACTTTTTAGGACTATTTATAAAAAGTGACACATTTCGAAAAATGTAATTCATAAAGCTTTACAATTGTAAAAATATATTTAGTTTTTACCATACAGTGAAGTTATATAGTGATTAATTTATTTTAATTTTTTACAATTTATTTTCCCAAGAAATTTCTGTCTTTGAAAAAATTTTACAAGGAACAAATATTTGATAAAATAAATTTCTAATCTATTTACAATTAGTCTTACTGCATCTGGATAACTGACGTTTTCAAATTTGTCTAAAAGAAAAATTTTAAATTATTTAATAAAAATGTCTTAAAAAGCATTTTAAAATAATTTTTATTAATCAATTGTTTTTTTTACTTGTTTTTATTAAGGAAGTATCTATATAAAATGTTGTCATAAAGTTTCATGAAACATCAATATGATTCATTTATTATATTCGGTGAATTAGTTTGATTCCAGCTTTTTTTTTACTAAAAAAATTCCTTTACGCTACCAATAGATTTCACGAAAAAAATTTTTGTTCTTTTGACAAAATCCAGGTATCGATTCATTTCTGAAGGTCTTACTGAACCTGTTCCCAGAAATGGACAAATTTCCCTAATTTTCTAATCATTCATATAATTCTCAGACTTTGGGAAAACATCCTTGGCTCACATTTAACTCAATGAACAGTACGCTTTGCGTTTGACATGAGCCTTCATGTAGTAATTGTGCCAGTTCTTCATCTTCAAACTCTTTTGTGGTCTACCATACTCTGTCCATGTTATCGTAATCTTCATTCTTGAATCGGCAAAACCATTCTTTGCATGTTTTAGCGGAAGGAGAATATTTTTCGTAAACTTCAACCAATGAGCGTTGTGTTTCTGCACAGATTTTCTTTGCAAAATTTAATGCAACATTACTTTTCGCAAATGATGTTTATTTGGAATAAAATTGGCCATTTCGAATTTCTGTGTTATTTAAACAATATCTATTCAAATAAAGTTGTTTTATTGAATTATTATTATATGATCTTACAGATAATATATGATACCAATTCAATTTATTCATTGGACCACAAATTTTAACTTATTTTTGTAATAGCCGAATCATACTAATACACCTAATAATAGTAATAATAATAATAATAATAATAATAATTATTATTATTATTATTATAAATGTATTTTATATTTATAATTTTATTCATTTATTTATATTTTCCTCTCACAGTATTTACAAAATTCTCGACAGCATGTTTTCAACCAAAAATTGCCATGGACTATTGCATTAAACTCAATAATCTACAAGAATATGATTTGAACCCAAGGGGTTATGACTTTGGTTTTGGCTCGGTTTCTGAAATAGAAAATATGTGCAAGTTAGCTTTTTGTGATAATTTTATAAATCTTTCTGATTTTCAACATATTTTCAACGTCCTTTTGCCAAATATGATGTGATGTATCATTATTTTTATACGACTTGAAAATTTATTTGTATCTTTTGATGAATAGGATATAAACGAAAAATAATATGAGTTTCATATACAAAATGCTCAGATCTTTTACTTTAAATGGACACTTAAAATGAATCTAAAAAACTTCATTATTATAATACTGCAAACTGTTATAACCTTGTGTTTTTTGTTTAATAAATACATACTGAAGCTATGATGAAGGCCTTAAGAGTTAGGCTTATCAAAAAATATCTATTGATATCACAACGCTAGAAATCACGAGGGTTTTAAGAAAAATAGACTCTTCATTTCTTCCGTTCTATTAAATGTAATTACCGTTTGGTGTAATATTTGAAAATTTCTCACAAGCCAGTTTGCAATAGACTGATTCCAGTAACTCCTGTTCTTAAACAGTTCTTTCAATATCAAAAGATGTAAAATGAACAAAATGTATCACAATATCAACCATAGCATATCAACTGAGCAACAACAACCAAATCATCACAATCATCAAAGCAAGGGATAAAATCATAATATTCGAAAATTTCACATCCATATTGGAGAAGGTGTTTGAGAATTTGACAGCGCAAGAAAACTGGTTACCAATATTTTCTTCAAAGGTAGCCTAAGCAATATAATGTGGAACAGAATCTTCTACAGTACGAAATGAATGGTACTTTATTCAGAATTATCGAAATAATGATCTATCGACGAAAAGGAAATTGAAAAAGTTGGCAACTGTACCTCAGAACATTTATAACGGGGGCCGGAGGGTCTTAGATCCCATCATAACAAAACGTTTTTTACTTCGTATTAGAAATATTTTATCTTAGGATTTTTCAATTATTTCCATGTCCAAAATCTCTTCTGAAAGATAACAAAAAGCAAGAAATATAATTTTATAATTTATTTTAATTTGTTTAATTTTTTGAAGTATATCATTTTTAATTGTTTTGATTTATTGGGTAATTTATTTTTTAATTTCACCAATTATGATTCCATCAAAATATTTAACAAAATCCTTTCAGTATTTCACTTTACACTGTTTTTATATTTATATTATTTATTATTTCACTATTTTTATTGATATTATATATATTATAATTAATTTTATTCTTCGTTAATTTGGTAATTTCTTAGAAAACTAAATTTTTTAATAATATATATTTTTTCCTTTTTTTAGTTTTAATAAATTCAACTTTTATAAAATATTACTCAATATTATTGTTACAAAATAATATTATAATTAAATAATTGGCTAAATTTCAAAATGTTTTACGAAATGTAGTTGAACGAATCAATTGAAATGTTTTAAAAAATAATAAATTTAATGTTATCATAATTAAATATTCCAATTTTAATTATATTGACTTCATTTCTAATTATAAGCTATTTGTTGGTACTTTTTAAAATTTGTTTTAATTTTTAAATAAATACTATAAAACAATTTTACATTATATTTTTTAATTAATTTTTTTAAAAAATAACATTAACACTATTATTTAATTTAAATCAAATTTGTAATTAATGATAATTAATAATATTTAGCGGTTGATATATTATTTTTAAAAAATAAATAAAAATGATTTATAAATTTAATTAAATTAAAATCACATTAATATCCTAACCATGTAGCATTAATTAATTGATTCTTAATTAGCAATACACAAAGAATCATGATAAAAGGAAATAAATATTCTTTTTTATTTGAAATATATAATTTTTACATAAAAAAATTTAGTCATCTTATAATAAAATTGTATTTTATTAATTGGACAATAAATAATATCCGGGAATAATATTAATCATTATAATGTTCTTGAAACTTGAGGCACTGCAAAGGTAGAATGGATATTTTCCAATTATTATTGATTTCTCTAAAAATATTTTTTTTATAAATCTGAAAAAAATTAATTCACTAATTCTGCAGGAAATAATTTTATACATAATAAAAAAAATTATTTTAAAGCTAAATGAATTCTGTAAGAAAATATCTCCAACAGAATGTTTATAGCAGACTTATAAATTGGGTTGACAATCCTTTGTCCTTTCATATTATATTTCCAAATCTAGACAGATTGGATTTTTTTCAAGTTCATTTGTTAATTTTTGTAGAAAAAAATATTATTTTCTTTAATTTCATTAATATATTTTATTTTTCATAAATATCACATTTTTTATTTATTTAATAAATCTTTTATTGTATAAAAAATAATCCCTTTAACATAAAATTATATATTTAAAATAATAATATTTTTCAAAGAAGTTTCTCATGTAATGATATTCAAAAATAAAGAAAGAATTTATTTTTCTCATAGTATTTCAGAAAATAACATTAATTTAATTACTCTTATTCTTATATAATAATTATTTTAAAAATATAATTATTAATCATCACATAAAATCAAAATTGTTTTAATTACATAATATATAAAATTTATCAAAAATAACTTTGATTAATTATTTTTAAGAATTTTACTGAATATCGTATATAACTGGGGAAAGTTAATTAAAAGATGTTTTACTTATAAATAATTTTGTACATCATTTATATCTATTAAATATACTTTCAAATTCTTAAGAAAATCAGATTATGTTTTTTTACCACGCTGGTCAGAAAAAACATGTTTATTGTTTCTTTTACACATGCATTCTTTAAATACGTTTTCACAAAAATTGAATGAAAATAATCATTAAATACCTGATGGTAAAAGCAAGTCGTTTTCTCTTAAGAAGCGAATTGCTTCGGTTGGTGTACCAATAGAGTCGATTATCCATTAATTAACTTGTAGATAATATAAGTATATAATATTTTGCCGCACTTACAAATTTAATAATGTTGAATGTTTATAACAAATTAATTTTATTGAAAGTATCAATAAGCAAGGTAAGTGTGTGTGCTAATACTACTGTTAAAGTTTTATCAGATTTTAAACAATATCCAAAATTTAATTAAAAAGAGAAATAAAACTTAGCAAAAAAAATTCCAAAAATTTATTACCGCACTATGCAAAACACAATTTGTAATCATCAAAAATGACAAATTTAAATATTTTTAAAATGTTAATATTTGATTGAACTTTGATAAAATCTAATTTGCATGGAATTTGGTCAGGAAAAATATAACTCAGAAATTCTATTAAAATGATAAATAAAAAAATTGAAAAAATTTATTTTAGTGAAAAATACTAAAGCAACATCCACAATATAGAATATATAGGTAAAGTATTTTGAAACTGAGGTTTTGTATCAGACAAGTCAAAGTCCTCACAGTCTCGTTTATGTTTTAAGGATATGGTTAAGTTTGGAAGTAACAAAAGTCAAGTAATGAAAAGAAGTGAAAATGCAAATCAAAAAAACTAACATCGAAAAGAAACAGAAAAACGTCCTTACAACCAAATCATTTTCTTTTTCTACCAAAGAAATAAGAAATAATTTTTTATAAGAGTAACATGCAACAAGACATGATTCCTCTAGGGAATACATAGCCTAAGAAAACTCTCACAGAAAAAACAAAAATAAAGCACCTAACAAATCAAACCTTTCAATATAAAAAAAACTATATTTTACATACCACGAGACATTAATATATCTCCATTAGAATGACTTATACGAATAAAACAACGAAAAAAACATCACAAACTAAGACGTATATATTAGAAGAAGCTAATTCCATCACCCTACGTAACTAAATGATGAAATCAAATTACCGACATCTGGACTCCTAACAACGACTCAGGATAAAAAAGAAATTTTCTCAAGTCTAAGAAGATTACTTATCTATTCTTTTGCCCGACGACCGATTTTTATACAAAAACAAAAAATCCTGTACACTGTGACCAATTTTTAACAAAACTTAGAGGAACCAAATTCTAAAAAAAAATAAAACAATGGTTATCAAATCTCTTTTGATTAACACCAGTCTTTGTTTTTAAAAAAAATATTGTGTTCATTTATTCGCCATAATGATCTCAGTCAAGAATACCCGATTCTTTGACTACAGATTTCGAAACAAGTGAATGACCTCTGTGAAAAACATCTTTTTGAAAAATGTACTGCATAATTTCAAAAACAAATATAAAGTTTTACCTAAATAAAAAGCAAAAATGACAGATCTGTTATGTTTTGTAAGAAACAATGAAGTTCGTAGATCAGATCACAGTATTCTATATCGTAATAGGATATATTACTCATGCCTGGTGAGGTATTTTTAACAACTTTCATTATCATATGAATTTCATCAGATGAGAGTAGATTAAAACAAAAGTAAGAGACTCGTTTTATTAGATTTCCGAAATATACATGATACCATGATCAACTGAAGGTGAAGGGATTGAATTTCTATTATAGTAATCGTAGAAAATGTGTATAGACGGATTGCAGTCAGCTACTGTTTTGTCGATTATAATTTTAAGGCCACTCAAAGGTTTGTATGAGAAGACTTGTCGAAGATTGTACTCTGTTACTGGTCTTTTTATTGATGACTGTCAAAGAAACAATTTTTTCCTTTACTGGACTCGTCTCGTAAACAAATTTATAATTTTATTCTCAGCTTCATCATTTGATGATTTTAATTGTTTCATGTTATCCACGAGTTTAGTAGCAAGCTGTATTCTGTGAATGTATGCGTTTTATGCATTTACAAGTGAACATATGTTTCTTAATCTTTTCTTTTTATCTCTTGCTTATGAGTTGTACCGTGCTTACTTTAATTTTATTGATGTTAATTAAGTTCAATGATTGACTGTTGAAATTTGGGTATATACATATTAGGAAACTGCTTTACGAATGGAGATCTCATTTTCTGGACTGGTTTTTTTTATATTATTAAACACATTTTGCCGAGAAAAAAGAAAGTTACAAAATAGAGATGATTTTTAAAAATTCACTTCTTTCATGAAAAAGAAGATCAAGACAGTATATTGATTCAATAAAAACATCCCAAAGGAATAAAATTCGGATGAAAATACTTTGTTGCGAAAAATATTTTTAGGATATATTTTTAAGATTGTTAATGTTTAGGATCTGAGAAAAATTTGTTTTTCAACTGTAATATCTGATTAATTTTAGACCATTTGTTATCGATTTCACTAGAATTATTTAGTCCTCCCCAGCTCTGAAAAATAGAATCTTTCTTTCTTGTTTATATAAATTACAAGTTAAAACTTTGGAGGTTAAGTGATGATTTTTAATTTCGTGACTTTTATTAACTGTTTAATTATTAAAGTCTTTCGTTTTTTATTCTTTACTTAATTAAATGGAGAATTATTATTATTTAATAAAGAATTTTTAAAATTTCGTGTACTTTTGGATGAAGAAATCTCGTTGTAAAGTCTCTGAGAAAAACCCTTTTTCATTATTTGGCTGAGTATTAATCAAATTAGGGATTCAGAAGAGTCGAATAAATTATCATGGTATTCAAAATTACTTAGATGAATAATTAAATTTAATAAGGTAGATATTAATTTACAAAGATTTATTATATAACACATAAAAGCAAGTTTTCTTCGTTTTGATTAATTTCTGATATTCTCAACTATGTTTTTTTTCTGTTTCTGTTTTTGTTTTGGATTTCGTAATTTCTTTTTATTCATCGGGTCCAGGCTAACATGGAGATACTTTCAGTGAGATAACCTATCATCTGCATCTCAACTGGAATTTAATCCAGTTTCTTGGTCAAACCTCGGGCGCTTTAGGCTAGCATGAAGATGTCAACAGACGTGTCCATTAATCACTATTCCTGATTAGATTCAACTACATGGCATCTTTTCAGGTGGATAAAAGACCGCTCTAAAATTAGACTCAGTTCCCTGGTCAGTAGGCATTGATTCACTATTATTCCATATCTCCAACCCAACTCATAGTCCAACATTTTTCCCAAATTCCCAACTCTTTTTTGAGTTCTGGTTCCAGAAGTGATGAAAATCCCTCACCTCCATTCTCTTGTAAATATGAGAATTATGAGTGGGAAGTTCACAACTTCACCTTAAACTGCAATATTTTCCTTTTTTCAACTTACTTGACTTACCATTTTTGTTTTACCATTTCACTTTAATATTTTAAACAATTTAAATATGAATGAAAATGACTATGAAATTATCTGAGATTTTAAAAGTCGTGAATTTCATAATAAAAGGTATATGAAAAAATTGAAGAAAAAGCTTGACATAAAACAGACATCCATGATTAATTTATTTAATCAACAAAATAAAATTGAGCACCTCATACATGGTGAAGATTAATCTGATTCTTTAAAAAAATTATATTTCCTCAATACGGGATGATGCACAACTCCAACTATCCAAGGTTTTCTGGAATGAAAAGATATAGATCAGATATAAGTACAAGTGATAAGTAAACCAAATTTATTTGCCGTGGAAGTAATTAGAATATATGCAGGAAAAGAGAAATAGATATGAATTGAATCAATAGATGGAAAATACAATACGAACTTACATTAAAAAAGCATTGTGGAGAAAGTTCCACTTCAATGATACGTGTCAAAATACATTGTTTTACATTATAAGCAAATGAGACAAGCAACATTTTAAGTCTTAATAAATGTAGAATTCTTAAAATCAAACGATTCTTGGTGTTAAGAAATCAAAATAGTGGGCCACAGTTCTCGTAAGTCTAAACATGTCTGGTGAAAGATATCCACTTTTACTTGTTGAAAAATGTACAAAATCTACATGCTCTAAAAGCATTACAAGATTGTAGTGATGTAAAAATAAGTATACTTGAGACAACTGGAATCTGGGACTTTAGAACAACAAAGAAGGGTTCCACTCGTACTGGATGTACGGCTCACACTCGTCTAACATAAATACAAAATATTGGACTTATCTTTTCGCCAGAATTATTTGTATGATGAAGTGCGGCAATTTACTGAATCGAATATTATCTTGGTATGAAAGTGATACTGAATTTAATTTTAATCTGTTGTATCGTTTTTATTTATTAGAAACGACTTGGGCACCATAGTTTGAAGACACCAATAGTGATCATTTATAAGATATCTTGATTAAGTTTTAATGTGTTCTTCATATGCTTAAAAATAAAAGTAAAAATCAAAGGAAAGTTCATCGATGCAACAGAGACCAGAAGAAGTTTCAATGTTGGAGAAGAAGTATGGGTCAAAGTCG
>JBBMKC010254419.1:0-10171 GCA_037834085.1 Bipalium vagum | reverse complement strand
CTATTTTATTTAAATTGTCACCAGATTATTAATCAAACTGATTAAGTAAAACAAACAGCGAGAATTAATGCAACTACTATATATATTAATATTCTATATTTTATCATTATAAACCAATTTGTGTTCAAAGATATTTTTAAATTTAATAAGTTTATTTGAATAATTGAATATTTAATTTGATATTCAAGCAAAATAATTTTTAAAATATTATCTTCGAAAAAATTTAAAGAATTTTTTTGATTTTCTTGTAAATATGAATTGAGACGTCTTTAATTAATTATAATTTGGTGTTACGAAGTTATAACGAGTTTCACCAGATAAATTTCCATGATATATTCATGTTAAATATTAAGTTAAATTTTCGTTGGTTAAAATCTGTTAAAGTTATTAAATGAAATATTAAAAGATAAAAATACTTTTCAAAGACGTCTGCTTTCTCTTTTAGATATTTTTAATTTTGAGTTATACTTTGCAAAAAATTAGTAAACATTTTTTCTGATTTTAAAATTTATTGAAAGAAATAAAACTTTTAAAAGTTACACCTAGATTACAAGTTAAATTAGTATTTGTTCTCTTTTTAAAAAAATTTATTTCATTGAAAAATTTAATAAAGCTGATAAGTAAAAACAAAATCAAGGTAATAAGATTATTTTAAAATCTGCCTTAATAAAACAGGAGTAAATTTTAATTTTTAACTTTTTGAAAAATTCCAGAAATTTTTATTATTCAGCTCATATTTATTATTTATCAATGAAAATAATTTATTCGTCATAATATAAAATTGGATTTATTATTTTTTCAAACCTAAGTCTATATTGAAATGGAATGGAAAAATTTTCTCAACAAAATGTGTTTTAATTACGATCAATAAAAAATATTTGACAAAATTTATTTATTTGCACGACATTTTATTTTATGTATTGTATTTGGAAATCTAGTCAATTATAATACTATTTTTTTACTTGTCAATTAAAAAATTCAAGATTGTCATATGAAAAATTTAATTTAGAATTATTAACATAAAAAAATAAAAAATATATTTATTATATATATCCAATAATATTTTTAACATTTTTATATTTTTTCATAGCATATCTTTATAAAATATATTAATTTTATATTTAATAATTTTAATTATTTTTTGAATTAGAAAGTTACTAAGTCGGGTCGCTATCTTTAATTAAAATAAAAATTTTCTTTGATTTAAGATTTTGTCATATTACCTATGGGAATATATCAAAACAAAATCAAATATCAAAAATAAAAGACATAATTTTATCCTATGAATTGATTTTTTTGATTTCTTTTTCTAATGAAAGTTTTATTTTATGCTTAACTATTTTTTTAATAAAATGTATGTGGAGAAATGTTTTATGTCCTAATAGTTATTATAATGAAATGTGTCCACTTCTAGTAATAATTTATATAAAATTATAGTTTGGAGAACAGTTAACTGTTTCAGGACAATTTGGTCGACAATTAAGTGAATTTAAGTATGTAAAATAATATAAATATAAAGATATGAATATAAATAATTTAAGAACTATTAGTATTTACATTTGATAGATAATATTGAAAGATTTTCAGAAATGGGTTACAATTATTACAGTGGCTGGACATTGTTGAAACTTAACATCAGTTCGCAAAGAGAGGTAGCACTATAAGAAGGTCATGGTGTCAGGTTGGTGGTCCACGATCGGTCTAAAAAATTAAAGTTTCTTAAATAAGGTATAAACTAAGACATCAGAAAAATATTGTTAAGAGTTCGTCGAAATGCACCGGAAATTGCAATCTTTGTGCTCCGTATTAGTTAATAGAAAAACCTCCGATATTTTTTCACTAGTTGTGAAACAATCTGATAAAAACTGAATGAGTTTCGATATGAAATGTGCTTCATCAAAAATACTCACTTGATCTGTTGCCTATAGACTATCATTTTTATTATTTATATTTAAAAACAATGCTGTTCAAAATGCCTTTCGTGAGTTTATTTATTTCGGAAGACCGGACTTCTACGTTATTGGAATAAATAAAGTTGTTTGTCATTCTCAGAGATGTGTTGCTTGTCATGGATCATATTTTGAATAAAACACTTTCTTCTTTCCTAAGAGTTTTCATAATACATTTTTCGGTTAAAAAACGAAAATATTTTCTTACCAACTTAATATTTATATACAAAAACAACTAAGAACAATTTTTAAAAATAAACATTTTTTTTCAATACATTCAAATGCAAATCACTTTGTTAACTTTAGATCTGTGATCATTAAACCTTTTACATGACTAAGATTTATCAACCCATAAAAGTTATAAAAATTAGTTACAATCAAATTAATAGATTTTCAATATTAATTCTAAGTGTTAATTTCTAACTATGTAGAGAAAATAAGATATCTATTAACAATTGGAGGACTTTTACAGCTAGATTGGCTCCAGAAGCTACAGGAAAAATGAACATATGTTTTATTTAAATGATATATTGTAATTGAAACAGAAGGTGGTCATCTGTTGATATAATGCTAAAGCTAAAAATTAGGCACCAATGAGATTAATGACTTTTACTTAGAAAAGAACTAATTTGAAAAGTTAAATGTAATCCAAAAATAATTTTATTCTGGAATTATAGAATGAGCATTTTTTCATTGTTTCTTAAAATTTTGTGAAAAATTAATTTAAGAGCATTAAATTATTTAAATTTTCCTTTCCATAATATTTCTCAATAATCATTAATTAATAACCAAGTATTATAAAAAATAAATAAATAATTATAAAAATGGGATTATAGCTTTAGTTTTCATTAAATTATAATATAGAATTAAAAAGTTACCCCATCTTGCTCTTGGTATTTAAGAAATGGGATGTCAACCATTTAAAATTTTCATGACAGATCATTTATTGTTTAAAAATAAATTACATAATTTTCTTCAATCGATCAATAAAAGAATTAGTATAAATTACTGAAGATGATCTATAGATTCCATCTTGGAAAAGATAAAGTGCAAACATAATTTTATATTCTGTTGTCAAAAATATTAATAACTTATATATCTTAAAATGTTTATTAGTTTATATATATAATCTTGTGAACATCATAAATTTATCGTTCGTTTTCAAAATTACAATCGTTTTCAAATTAAAATTAAATTGTTTTTTATTATTTTTAATTTATTATTTTATTGTTATATTTTGTTAATAATAAATAATTTAGATGACTAATATTATTTTTAAAATATACTGGAAATGAGTTTATTTTCGTGAACCTTTGAAAAATTGAATATATCATTATTTATTTAAAAAATAATATTCTGACACTGGCGTTAAATGTTCAAATTACTTCTTATGAACTTAATTAAAGTGTTAATAACTTGGTACTATCATCGTGAATTCAAGTTTAAATATTATTTATTTCTGTCTTGTATAAAGTTGAAATAAAGTAATATTTTGAAGAAAATATTGTATTATCAACAGAATGCCAGTAATTATTAACCAGATAGCCAGAAATTCATTTTAGAATTTTTAAAATATTTAAAATAAAATAATAAAATATGGCACTAGATAATATCATTATATAAATATTTGAAAATAAGTATTTTTTCCAGGTCCATAATAAAGATCTGGAAAAAATTTCATCTTGGATAAAGATAGAATTTGAGAACTAATGGTCTCCTTAGAACGAAAAATTAATTTTTAATTCTTAATAAATTTTATATTTACACATTGATCTTTGTTTATATTAATGAGTTAAAGTACAATTTTTATTTTATTTAGTTTCTCTATAATATTATATTTAAGATTTTTATAATTTTAATGAAATTATATACTATGAATTTTAAGAATCAACATTAAATTGTTAAATATTTTGTTTTTTGTTTAAATTGATTGAAAAATGTTTAATTATATAAAAATTACCTGGAAAATAATTAAACAACTATAACTTAAACACATTTCCTGTTAATATTTTCCATACTGATTTTTTTCTATAAATAATTCATGGAAGACGAAATCATTCTCATTTTATTGATTAGATTTTTTTGTTTAATATTATCATACTTTATTACATTTCATTAAATCTTTGTTTATTTTTTTAAATAAGTATTCTATATTTCATTTTAGAAATTCAATAAATAGCCGGTAAAAAAGTGATTGAGATTTTCTAAAACTTCAATGAAATCCTTCTCAAAAAAAACACATGGACGTTTTAATAATTAATGCTGTCTTCGAGATCGTAATGAAATTTGTAAATGTTGGTTGTAACCATTAGTAACGATTTTCATTCTGCAATTATTCATTTAAGCTCAGCATATGAAAAAGTTTCTCAGAAGTGCTTTATAATTAAATAATTTTGGTGAATAACTCTTAAATTGTTTTATTTTACCTATCAGCTTTTGAAAACAGTATGAAACGTTATTACCCCTTGAATATATTGATAACATTAATTTTAGTTCATTATTAAAGTATATTATGTTGTATGACGAATATCATTTTAGGTATTTTACTCTTTATGCGAGCTTCAATATTTATAAATAATATTATTTTGTTATGTTCTGATATATTTTCTGTTATCTATGATCTTTCTTGTCATATTTTCATTTCACAGTTATCTCTTGTAAAAATATTTCTATGTTTAGAGGTTGAAGACAAAAATAAGAACTTATAATCCAATGATATTAAAATATTTTATTTTGAAAACTGAAATTAAATGAAATATAATTTTTTTGTAATTTTAGATTTATTTCCTAAGTTAACATGTTTAAAAAATCTAATTAATGTGTTGTTGTCTTAGTCAACTTTATCTTATATTTTTTTACTCGGAAAATTTTATCAAATTTGATGTTTTATTTATTATCAGAAAAATTACTATATTTTAAGTCATAATTTATAAAAATTTTAATATAAAAACTATTCTTACAGACAGTGATCTTTGTAAATTACTGTGTTTATGGAACTAAGGCAATCATCATACTCAAACTTGAATAAATTTGAACTTTTGTTTGACAGAATTTCTTAATTTTCACATAAAAATTAATTTATTATTTTTGATGAGTCAAGATAAAATAGTTATTACACAGAATTATTATTATTACACATGTACTAAATGTGATATAAAATAACTTAAGTGTTCTGAGTAGTGAGCAAAAACAGAATCTTTATACATTAATAAATTGCTAATTATTAATGTTGAATGCAATCAAATAAGCAGTATTATTTTCAATTAAGATTATGTAAACGTTTTGGTAATGCTTTTCAAAAATATCTTTTCATCTCAGTCATAATTCCAGGAAAGTATTTAATTTACCTAAATTAAAAATTAAAATCTTGAAAATTAAATAATTAATATTAATTTAATTTTAATTAAAGTGAGACAAGAAAATCGATAAAATTGGAAAATATTAAATAGGCTTATTAATAATTGAAAAATTCATTAAATAAAAAATATATTATTATTTTCCAACTGGGAGTTGCATACATCTGTTCATATTTTATAATATAATGTCATAATTAACTTCATGAATAAATAACTATTTTCATAAATATTATCATTTTTTATGAACTACATCATGATGAAATTGTCTCAATTTAATTCTTGCCAAAAATAAAGTTGAAACCAAATTCCAATTTAATTACTTTTCTGTAATATAATTTAAAAATTGTAATCAATCAAGCATCATGGCTCTTCTTTCATAATCAATCTATGGAGTTTAGATCTAACAATAATTTATTGCATAATATTAATTTAACCATTCTATTATTCGTACATTTTCCTGACATTTATTGACCAATTGTCTCTGACAGGATATGAAAATTTTCTCGAGTCTTCTATGTTTTAAATGTTCAAAAAGAGTTTGATTTTATTGTTCTGCTGTGTAAGATCAAGAGTGCAGTTAAATACATTCAACCACGAAATTTCCGGTTTTATGAAATTACTGTAAGAAACCAAGCACTGAAATTCTTAATCTAATTTCTCTTTATGGAAAAATATCAACTCTCATTTCTTTCTATGGCAAAAAAGTTATTTTTTTATTTTTCATGTCTGTCAAGAAATATCAATAACCTTGAAGAATTGTTTCCAAACTAACGTTCCATAAAGATATTGTGCACACAAAACGTTAATTTAGCATATTTAAAGACAAATTTCGGAATTGAATCTTCTGCATTAGATTCATCATTGTCTTTCTAGCCCTATAAGTTAACATTGAACCGTATTCATCCAGTATTAAGCTCATAACTAACAATATTGTGATGTTACTAATCTAAATCAAATTATTATTTATATTCATATCAACCGTTTTTCAGGCTGTATGTTAAAAGATATTTACTTTTGGAAATTTATCAAAACTATTACTATTTTAAAATATTTTCTGAAACTCAAACAATTATATTTTTTGTACTCAAATTATTACTTTTTTAAAAATCACGTGAATGTTTTCTGAGTTAAATATTTAATGCATATTTATTATTATTAAATATTCAAATAAAATATTTAGAACAATTTAATGAAATTCACCAAATACGCATATTTTAATGTATTTTATAAATTATAAAAATAATTTATGTTATATTTTTCACAATAATATTTGCTTGTTCATGATAAAGACTATTTTTGTTGGATTTTCTTAATTTTTTAATTAACTGATTATTCATTTTTCACATTGGTTTTTATATAATTTTTAAGAGTTTCATAAAAATATTAAAATAAAATTTTAATAATTAAATTTACTCATTTATAAATGCAAATGTTTGTCTTTAACATATCCATTAAAATATTGACTTGACAAATACCATTATCCAGTGTGGTACATAATCATGTTAAAATTTTAACATTATATAGTCAATCAAATGAATTTTTAAAAATCTTAAATAATCCTGTGAATAAAAATTTGCTTTATTAAAGTAAAGCTAAAAATATCACCGACTTTTTAAAAATAATTATTATTACTATAACTTCTTATTCAATAATTATTAGTTTGTATTATACCCGCCAAATTAATGAAATGTGTCTTCCGTTTTAAAGAATGTAAAATATCAATTAGAAAATATTAAGAAGAACAAAAATTAATTGTCGAATCTGATGAAAATATTATTCCTCTGTTTATGAGGTAAAAAAACTCATCAAGCCTGATCGACTTCTACTGTTTCAAACCGCGGATTCCAATAAATTACGCCTACAGAAAATAAGTCGTAGTTTTAAGTCATCTATTAATCACTTCATTATCTTCTACTGAGCATATTTCTTCAGCTGCAGCATTCGCACTGAGGTATATTATCCATATGTATCTTAAAATGATTCGAATTGTTATACTTTAGTCATTGATAATATACGGAAAAAACACTGAATAAACAGAAATATAACCTTAATTTATATATAAAATTCTGCCATGAAAACCTTTAAATTGATTTTTTTAATGAATTAATTTATTTATTATATTACAGTTTATTTAATATCTATTTGAAATATTTAAACTAAGATATAGATACATCATGGGAAAAGACTTTTGATACAACTTAGTAAATATTAAAAGATCATTTTCATTTATAGTAAATTAACATTTAAATCGATTGATTCATAATAAAAATAAGCAACGTGTTATTTTATTGATAATTTCACGGAAATAAATTAAAAAGTCTTAAATATTGAAATTAGAATCAAATTATTTTTTCAATTTTGAATGTTTTTTATTGAAAAAATCTGAAAAATCCTAAGTTCTGGCGGTAATTTTTGCAAAAAATATTAAATATTTTATCTTACCTACATAACTTATAAGGGTGAAATTTGCTGAGTGGTAAACTCAGCTTTCAAGAAAAATTTTAGTTCTTAGTATTTAATAGGTCAATATTATAAACCTGATAAATTTGAGTTTTTCAAGTATTAGTAACAATCTGTTATTATTCAGTTATATCAAGAAATTCTATTTAGTTTAACAGATTGTTGAGGAAAGATTAGGGGAATTTGAATAATATGCAAATTAAGAGTTATTTTAAGCATGCACGCAAAATTTGAAGACAGGTAGATTGAATTATTGTAGTTCTGGTGTGAAACTTGGTTTATTGTTAATTTACATATTATTCTAAATGATATAAAAATAGAGAACTGTAAAAATATTTTAACTTTATCAATTATACATTAATGTCATAGCAGTTATTTTGTTAATACATTTTGTAATTTATAAAATCTGAAATGTTCTGTGAAGGCTACGCAAAATAATTCCTTTGGTAACATTTCTGAATTTTTGATTTGAGATTATTAACAATTGAAAAATTCATTACTTTTATTCATTAGAAGCGTACTTAAAAGTCTCCGGTTTTAGTATTTAGAAGATGTATCACTGATGGAAAAAAATTCAAAAGTAATAAATTCTTAATTAAATACATTAGTAATATATTTGATTTTAGTAAAAAATGCTTTTCTTTTTGTGTTTGAATATTTTGGTTAAGATTTTCAATTAATACCGTTGTGTTGGGATAATATAAATTAAGTATTGAAAATAATGCTAAAATTTTCTTTATATTAAATATTCAGACATAAAAGAAATGATAAATTACTGAATCAAGAATTCTTTGTAAATAAATGACAGAAATCTCTATGAAACTATTGATTGAAATTTATTTATTATTACATTATTTATTAAAAAAAATTAATTATTTTAATTTCGACATTTTTATTTATATTAAATAAATTAAAAATATATACGATGAAATAATATTAAAAATTAAACAAATATCCTCAGAAAACTGTATTTTATCAGAAAATCAGGATAATAGGAAATTTTTTGTGTAATTCGTCTTTGACTCGCTTACAGATGATAAAAAAGTTAGAGTACCTCATAGTCTTCACATAAAACCAACTGTTGAATCAGATAAAAATTCATTAAAGGCATTGTAACGATTAATCAAAACTGTGACTTTCAATATATACTACTGACTAAGTTCCAAAGCCACGAATGAATTTTTTCTAGTGTTCAAAGACCAAAAGTATGCTTTTAATGAAAGGAATCAAAACATTTCTAATAATTGTTCTGAAATCCAAAGGTATCACCATGAGGAGTTTATTCCAAAGACTTGGGTTGTTTACATCGAATATTATTGTTGAGACTGTGGCAAATAATTCATTGAATTCAACTCAAATAATATTACCAAAGGTGATAGTTGTTTTTGCATAACCAGTAGAAAAATTAAATGTATAGTATGCAATATTGGTCAGGAAAATTGTTATGGTGTTTTACAATCCCCCATATTCACCGTATTGAGCACCGTGTGACGTCTACCTATCACAAGACTAAAGTTGACTACAAAGGGACATCACCACGAAACCTTTCAGGAAATCCGAAAGATCGTAATCGATGTTTTTGATCTTATTTATGAAGGACACTACCAAAATTTGTTTGAAAAATTGTTCACTTTTTCTAGATCTGTATTGAAATATATATTTCGATGTATTTTACAATGAAATATATTTTGAAGATATGTTCATATTTTACAAATTGTCTTATTTCGCAACGGCTACCGTCTTATTATTTCCAGTGGAACATAAACTTATTTTTATATAAAATTACTAATTCTACATCTCATACATTTTGCTCTATCAATTTATTTTATATCTTTGTACAATCCTGTAATTTCGTATTTTTGAAAATCTTAATGAGCAACATTCATTTGTTATTTATTATGGAAAAAACTTGTCGAGAATTAAGTGTCACACTGAGACAAACACGCCCTTTTAAAATGTTTTTGGTATAATTTTCTAATCTAAATATTTAAAGAAAAACTTACATACTTTTGTAAAAAGTTATAATTAACCTTGATATATTTATTTTATGTGGTTTTGCTTTGTTTCTATGGTTTTAAATTATTTATCAGTCCAAAAGTTTTTATCTATTTTCATATTTTTTGAATATCAACTTTTTGTCGTCAGCTTTATTATAAATATTTTAAAATTTATTTCTTGAAGAATATCTGAAATTAACTTGTTTGTAGGAAACCTCATTTTTAGATTTATGTTAGAGACTTAACTCAAAGACTGGTAATGAAGGTAAAATTTGTTAGTAAAGTTATTCATCATCAAACTTTAGTAAAATTTTGATTACAAAAAAATTTTTAAATAAAGCTTGTCCACGATGAAATTGTCGCAGTAAAAAGCCGTGTATTTTTTAAAATGTGTTATGATATGTCAATA